>JAECUM010009285.1:0-26689 GCA_016617855.1 Megalonaias nervosa | reverse complement strand
ATATATATATATTAGGATCTTGTTTAGGTCGAATGCATTTTGATTGATCTTAGCTGCAGTTCTTATTAAAACAGGAAGGGGAAATTGGAATTATAATGATGACGACGACGATGAAGATGATTTTGCAATCGCCCTATCCCATCGTGCAGTCTGTAGGAGGGCATGTAGGCCGCTGGTTTGTATGTGTTAGCATATGTAGAGGGTCGCCATGGGAAACGGTAGCTTGCCAGATTTCTTGGTTTCTCTTAGAATAGGAATCATCCGGTATAACCATGATGCAGGTATGGCGGACATTTCTGCACTGTGAAGAGTTGAACACAACGAAGTTTATAGACACTGTACCTTCCAGACCTGTTATTGTGGAATATGGCGACAATTCTCTTTATAGTGTGGGTTAAATATTTTTATGTACATTCGTGCAGTTTTATGTGACACTTGTAAATGAAAACACGCACATTACACATTGGACTTTTATAAACGTGCAAGGCAGGAAAGAATTTAAAGTATGTGGAATTTAATAAAATTTAAATAAAAGTTTTAATTATTCATTAAAAGACATACTACAAATCTACCCTTATCTGAAACCTGGTCTGTCATGGCTTTCACACTCTGTCTAATTTGAACTAAAGAATTTGTTCAGGCTATGCCTGGGTTCTGTTGGAGACAATATGACAGCAATGGAATACAAATTCCTCAACGTAAATATCATTCTTATGCCGAATAATGTATCCATGAAAATAAATAAACAGTTTATCTAATATATGCCAGTCTAGAGAAGAAAGTTGATGCAGACGCAAGTTGGTGTCTTATTATGCGACAATATCCGACAAAAGGAATGGGTCCAAATGTATACAAACCTTGACAATAAATTACGTCAACAAACGTAATGTGCTACAAAACAAGGCAAATGGATTCAACATGAGGATGTAAGTTCTAACATAAAAGCTTCTTATGAAAGGCCAGAAACAGATCCCTAACAAACGGAGAGTTCAAACACTGTTGCGAGTAGAGTCCTCAGGTACAAACTCAGAATGGAATGTCATGTTATTTAGACAAATCCATAGAAAGCAATTGGAAATGACAACAATCCAAACAATATGGGGATAATAGGTTAAACATAATCTGTATACAAATATTTTAAGAAAATTAATGAATTATGTGATATAATCAAACCAAATATGTAGCAATTCAGTTTCAGTGCTTTGCAATAAACTGTATAAAAGTTGTATGCATATTAACATAAACAAACATTGTGTAAACAGATACATAAATACTTTGTAATTATCTAGAAGAATACGCAACAAATTCTTCCACACTAAATTCCACTTCAGGAACAATGAAGTAATTATGCATTACTTTGTCCAAGGGAGATAAATCATACATCTACTCATCAGACACTATCTAAGTCACAGATATAAATGAACGTATGGGAAGATACCCACTCATGATGAGCATACCATTATATTATATATAAATAGTCTACCGGTATATTAAGTATGATAACTGCTGTCTGCTATGTACTAAACAGAATGAATAGTTCCTTTGCACACCGAAGGACGATAATACATCCACATAGTACAAAGTAAACAACATTTGGCCCAGAGTGTTCCAAAAATATATAGCAATCCTCGCCCCCGCCCCATGCATGCGTGGTTGAACATTACAGTGGCAGTTAGAAAGGAGTAGAGTGGGGTGGACTGGGCTAACATGATTGTATGCAGTGCTTTTCTGCCCTTCATATTCAAAATGAAAGCATGATCACATCATGAGTCTCTTGTTACCATGTCCGTACAACATGGCCTTCCAAACATGGTTTAATACGAATGAAGAAAAAGTTTGAATCAGTACATATGACTATCAGGGGTAATACAGAATTCTACAGAATTTCTGGCATGACACATAGTGCACTGCATTTGACCGGGAGAGCTCATTATCAAGATGGGCACTGTGGTTGTCAAACCCGATTATCTTAAGATTTTGCTGTAACCAATGTACTTATAGAATCATGTCTAACAGTATTCAAAATGAGGTTTGTCGCTAAGTACTAAAGAGTCAGTTTTTTGAAAGGATTGTTTGATATATTGGATGTTTCAGAATTGTACTCCAAATTTTTACGGAAGATTCGATCTATATGATATAACGTTATGCTATCAGACAGACTATATTATGCATCAAGTTTACCATTTTTAACCGGACAAATTGAATTCAATTGTAAGTTACATGCTTTGAATGGTCAGTAAAACTCGAGATTATTGTAAGATATATCTTTATGTAGAATAGTAATCTTGTACAAAAGTTCTGATGAAATACTAAATCTGTAAGGAAGTCAATTTATTTTACCGTATGCATATCATATATAATTGTATTCGTATTAACCGTGTCTTGCACTACACGGCTCCGGCATTATGCATTTAGTAGTTTTGTAATTGGGAGTCCTAGAAATCCAAGGAGTATCGTGCACGCCATATGCTGTTGTCGATGGTGACGTTGGCAAGGATAACGGTATAAGTATATTCGCAGGAAGGGACCAATACATTTACAAACCAAAATCCAGTACCATCCCGTCTTCATCATGTCAAAGCATAATTCTTATCCAAAAATTTCCTTTCCTGTGCGAGTGTTTATTAATACCTAGGTCGTAATTCTCATTACGTTTCTACCAAACGTACTAGACTTAAAGTCCTGGTCATGAGGTACTAGTGTTGGTCAATAGTTGATGATGTAGGACAGTAAACTGTGTGATGGGTCAACGAAACTTATTTTTAGCATTTAAGAGCAATTGTTAAATATTGTGAACCCACTAAACATCAACTCATCTGTATTGTCTAATGTTTACCAAGTCTCTTCTAGAAATACATATTATTTTGAAGAAAAAAGAAAACGTTATGCGAAGATGACCTAATCAATTCCTGTAATGATGCACTGGTTATGGAGATATATGAAATATTACTGAATGACACACATTGTCCGGTCATTTCGATACGTTTTGCTTCAAGTATGATCCACGTCAATCCCCCATAGTCTCAGAGCTATATTTCAGTTTTATTAAATGTCTGATTCAATCTGATTTCAATAAAGGTTTTTTGCACTGCTTCTGCATTTCGCTTGCTTGTCCATCCCACCCCCATAGACATAAGTACACAGCTAGTCTAAGTAAATCGACCTAATCCTTCTAAGATATGATAGTAAACCAAACAATCATGCATATCGTTGAAATGTCTTTCTCAATCATTTCCTTTCCTTGTGTCTTTATCTTACAATAGTCTGATACAGTAATATACAATTATCACGACCAGATTACTCTATAGCATCCACATTTAAATGCAGATGAAATATTCAGATTTTAAAAGTGTGCAATTGTGGCGGAGACTCTCCTACCATACTCTTGAGATTTATATCTTTCTCTTCCTATACTTAATCGAGGCATCATATTGTCTTCCTACTATATATTTATATATAGAACATTTCAGATTCATTAAGTATTGCACTTCATTCCAACCAGGAACTTTCAAATTTTGCTTGGAGTTCCACCTTTTTCCGTACTATATGGAGAACGGTTGAGAAGGATTTCCAGTAAATGTGCCAAACGTTTTCTTCTTACATAGACAAAAAGGAATAGCTTCTGACTGCTCTCAGACATGGTAGCGTCTATGGTGATAGAAAACAAGGGACGTTTCAATATAATATATTACTTCCGAAAAATATATCATCCCATACAAAACTGAAATTAATAACAACAGAAAACAACACATAGTTTAAGTAATAATAACCGATGCAATTTGACTCCGTACAATGATCAAATATAAACGTGGACATCAAAGGGCGTAATGACTTGCCTTTCACATATTAAATGTAAATTTCGTTGACTGCAGTGAAAAAGAGTCTAAATAATCGACCTGAACTAATAATCTTAAAGTGTTGCCTCATTTTATTTTTCTAAATGGCTTATGAGATAATTTATTATCTTGTACAACTTAAAATGACGAATGCAAATTACACATTTTAGCACAGGCATGAGAGGAAGATATTTGGATAGCCGTGAAATACTTGATTGGGAGAAGAATAGTATTACAGTAAGATGTACATAACATAGCTTGATACTGAAACGGATCAAACTCATGTACATATTACATTCTAATGCATGCCTCGTTCGATACACGTTCAGGAAGAGACAACGTGTTTGACTCGAGCAATTACAATTGCACTCAGAGCCCTTGAGTTCATAGCCAATTTAACCTCAATTATATCTCGTTAGAAATAAGTATTTATAAACGACGTATGTTTTCAGCTTTGTGGAATCTTCTGCATCAACGTCCGGATTAAGCTGTTGCATTGTTATATGCAGCAGAAGAATGCAATTATAATCATGACTCAAGCAAAATCCCAATTCTGACCCTACAAAACAATAGCATCTACTTTAGATGGAGATATATATATATATATATATATATATATAATACTAATCACAATTAATTTGTGATGATGTTTAATGTTTGTTGTGCATAATTCATGTGGTAAGGAAAGGCTAGTCTCAATGAAAATAAATATTAGATGGTGTTATGTGAGGACAGACCCAGTGAATAGGTGTTACAGCACTGATGAAAAGCCGGAACCGAGGTAAAAACGTCCATTCATCCATATCTCTTTTTAATTTCTTCAAGACCGATGCACTGCTTTAAGACATAAATCATTTTAATTATAACGACGTTTTCAGTTGATGGCGATATTTTCACGCTAAATGGATAAAAAATTAAAATATAATTTGTTTATGCAATAGAACTATACCCTCTAAGACATCATTGCATGAGAACAATTTCCAATGATAAAAGTATTGCTAGATTTAAACTTTCAGATGCTGAGTTGTGACATCACATGACTTTGACTCACAACAATAACGCCAGCTGCAATTTGTTGAGTCGATCTCAAAGTTTAATATCGCGGTGTCAAGGAGAGATGTCTACTTTCTTTAAAAAATCCACTTTGCTAGTCAGTGGTTTTCCACCTTATATCCTTGTGAAGGGTCTAAAATCCATTTCAGCAGAATATATCGAATAATATATGTTTGAGGTATCGATAAATTATTTCGGAACTGATTATCCATACTTATCAAAACCTACTCGGCCCGAAGATACAAACATGATAATTAGAAATGTCAGGTAATTATGTTTAATGAACATTTGCATCTTCTTATTGTATGGTCAAGACTCCAATAGATCATAGTCTTTTCAACACAAGTTTCTTGCATTCCATTCGAAATTTCCTATCCATGACACCATAAATAAATGGATTTACCATGAAATGTATTGCAAACGTTCGCCAGAAAAGATGATAGAACAATGTGCTTGTATTGTCCAGATCTTCTATGAATTGTTCGTCAGAAAAGGTCAGTAGCTCCAGGGAGGGAAATGGCGCAAAACTCAACACAAAGAAAGCTGTGACAATAAAGAGCATCTTGGATACGCGTATGGTCTTTGCTGATTCAGCTTGCCTTTTAGGTTTGTTCTTGTAGCATTTATTCGTGCATTTTCTAGGATCATCGCCAATTGTTTCATCATTAAATATAATGTTCAGACATTGCGTTGTAGGAGTTGAGACCATTTCTGCTCCGTTCCTCTCCCCTGTGCAAGATGAAGCGTTGAGTTCGATAGCATAAGACAAAGTACTTGCCTTTAGTGATTGTTTATGTTTTCTTATTTCACGCCATACCAATGTATAGAAGATAGATATTCCTGCAGTTAAGATAGTGACAACAGCGTAGAGAAAGATGACGTAGCCATTGGGAAACAGCTTATCCTTGTACATATCATCAGGGAAACATTGAGTACCGGTGATATTTGCAACTCCGGTTTCCACGGTGTTTCTTCCGTAGAGAATAAAGGTAGGAATAGAAAAGATGAAATTTAGGAACAAGATGATCACAAAAATCATTTTGATCCTTTTTATGGAAAACTGGTTTCCGTATGGTCTGCATATGCTTCTGTATCTATCGAGAGCAATCATGGATAGAACCAGGATAGATACCAAAATATTGAAGTAAGTAAATGCGCGGAGACTCTTGCAGGCCAGTGGGTTTGTGAAAGTATATGGATGGGTTAAAACTCCTATTACAAATGGATCGCAAATGATGCAAAATGTAATATCCGTCAAAGCTAAGAAGGTTATAAAATATCTGTGGGTGGAGATTTCCAGTTTGAAAGCGAATATATGGACATATAGAACGAGTGCATTGCCAACTATTCCGACCGCCATGGTGATAGAAATAAATATAATTACAGGAAGTAACAATTGCACTTCTCTGTCATTCAGTTCATCCAACGTCCAATTCCTTCCTTCTGGAAGATCTTTCAAAGGTGTAAACATTGTGAAGCGGAGCAAAACAGAAATACCACAGACGTCAATATCGCTTGAAGTTCGAAGCAGAAATGTTATATCGTCCCACTTCTTCCTTAACCAAAGGCCTTTTGTTTCTTCCAGACTTACGAATAGAACTTATGCTTAAGTGAAACATAAGCAACAACAATAGACAAGTAATGAAAAATGGTAGATGACTCAACAGTTAATAGGAAGCTATTTCAACCAATGACCTTTATCTAATATGAATATCAGTATTTCATTCGCGTGTCATGCCATGAACATGTTTTTTTAAAGTAATGCAATCGGTTTCATTCGGTTTCACATGAGATGTCAGACGATCTCAAAAACTGCAGATATTGAATGAGTATGCATATATAACTGTCATACACATTTACATTATCCAAACGACCAACGTTTGTAACGACGATATATATCTAACTTTCTTAGCTCATATTTCTGCTCGCTTACCTATTTGGGTAGCATAAATAAACCCTGACAAGAACTGGAATACATATCCATCCTGTCCATATCTGATACTGTCACGACTAAAGAGAAAATAGAAGCCGTGTTCGTATTAAATCAAACTCGCTCACATAACATCAGTTACAGACAATGAGTTCACACACTAGATTAGATTTATATCCCACTATGCATTGTTCCTTTTTTGTAAATTCTTCAGAACGTGCAGTTTTCCTGTTTAGTGGACACATGCCCATGTAATATCAATTATAATATAGGGAGAGATGTCTATTTATATTTGTGTACACACTAATCCACATTAAGGAAATTAATTATCAGTCAGGTTTTATCCAAACGTACTAAACAAATCATCTTATTTATTTTTATCACAAAATATGCAATGCCTTGAATTCTACTAGCCGCATGTGTTGGCGTTCTAATCGCACTTTTGGTATTGGTGTTCTAATCATGCCAAACAATGTAACTAAGGGTTTGACTCAATTTCGCACAAGGCACATTGCTTACACTTTATATCTATATAGTATACATGAAAAATAGTAACTTGGTTAAAAGATCATCTCCGTAACCAATGTATAACAGACTTGTATTGTAACCTGTTTCCACTGGATGCATGCTCTCTGCTGATTTTCCATATGGCCTGGTTTTACAGTTACTTTATTTTTAATGTGTGTAAACGAAATAACAAATAAACTTGAATCACAAGTACCTTTTCTTGATCAAATGTGTATTCTGTTTTTAGATCACAATATCTGTCAAATGTCTTGAATATTAACTTTTATAATTTTAACATTTGACAAGAAGTTAGCTAAGTTCTGTCGATATAAAGTCCAGATCGTATTATTTTAAATAAATCTCAGTTCAATCCATTCAACGTAACATTCTATTTGATCGATTTATATTTTGAAACTGGCTGAAACAAGTACAAATATATACCTTACATTTTCTGTAAGAACAAAAAGGCTTGTCAGATTATTAATTTAATTACAAATGAATGCATGCATCTGTTTTAAGATACCCCGAAACGATTTTAATAAGAAATATATGCAAAACTGTACATGGTCTTGATAAGTCTTATTCCAAAATAGGCTTCAGATGACAATATACTGGAGCCAATTGGGGGACAAG
Source organism: Megalonaias nervosa (assembly GCA_016617855.1). Classification (NCBI taxonomy): domain Eukaryota; kingdom Metazoa; phylum Mollusca; class Bivalvia; order Unionida; family Unionidae; genus Megalonaias; species Megalonaias nervosa. The sequence goes on along the minus strand of JAECUM010009285.1, from coordinate 18,730 downwards.
GGGAAATCGTGTGTTAAATGGGTCCATGTGTTTAACATTGAAATGACATCACAGGAACGAAAGAGTTTATATGAACATGGGGAAATGTAATGGTAAAATGGTGAAATAGGACAAATAGTTTATATTGACAAGGGGAAATGTGATTTTACATTTTTTGTCCACTTTGTAAATGCTCAATGAATGCTGAAAATTGACAGGCATACAACGTTTCCAAAGACTCTGTTTGTCAACACAAGACTCGTTTTCGAATAGCACCCAAAAAGCTATTAACTTAATCCTGAATGAGGCTATAAGCTACTGAAATCCTAAACCTATATAATTAAACCTATAATATATTAAGGTGATACATTGTTGGCTCTGATATGGGACTCTCGACTCCACCGATAAAAGCTACAAACTGCTTGATCACTGCCTCTTCACTGGCAAGTACAGAAGAGACGAGAACAGTGCATGCAACTTGCATATGCAAATTTACCAGTAAAATATAAGAAATCTTCTGATTCATCACCGGATCGAGTGTAATGGTCTATGGGTTATGCGACGGTTCACAAGAGAGCGTCGAATGCTACAAGAAGTGTCATTCCCGACATGGAAAAATACATGATGTGTCATCTGAGCAACTGTAGTTATTTAACTCACTGCAGTTTCTCAGTTCCAGCCAGGATCAACTCATCTACGACATTCTGACAGGTCGTGAAGCTTCCCACAACCAATTCAAGATTACTTGTCGATACGGTTGCGCTGAATATCAACGATTAATGCTGCTTGCGTTCAAATGAATCAATCACTACGACGACATGGACATTCATTGAGGTTTTCTGAAACTCCGTTTAAACCAATTAAGGGCTTCTGTTGATCGCTGTTGATCCAAAACATTTCCACCCGTATCTGTGCACGAATGTTCTGGTGCCCGGGGATTTCATTTAGGCGTTTGGTGATACAGCCAAGCATGAGCACAAGCTCGACACTATGCATTACTTCACGTCACAAGGAAAGGCGTGGGATGCACTTTTATCGAAAACAGAGACAGAGTTGTAACCTTTCGCTGATATTGATCAACATTTGGAGTATTGTGTGAGTGCGTAAGGGTCAAAAGTGGTATACGAGGTGGGAGTTCCATACCGAGTCACCTACTAGCTCGCGGTAATATCCCGATAGTGGACGGTTATGACTCAGCCGTCTCAAATAGTTACGTCATATATCTTTACATAAATGACGAACATGGCTGGGCGATTTTGCAACGGATGCCCGTAGGTTAAGTTACGATAAAACAAACATTAACAGGTTCAGCTGACAACATTAAGATAAAAGGAAGATAAATGGTAACTGGTCGCTCAATCATGTCTGGTCGTGTGGAAGTCCCGCGAAATCCACTTCATAAGTTAACCTTCAAAATGTATTCATCCCCATAGAGTATTTGTAAATTGTTGGTAACAGTCTAATATTCGTTCAACACTTTTATGTTCGCTCGTCATCCAGGAGAAAATTTATAATAAGTGTATGCGTTTCTATTGTAAAATTGATGGAAATAGAAAAGATTGGCAAATGCAGCTCATAGGTCAATAAAACGACTCAAGAATAGTTGGATAAAGTCTAACCTTACTTATGCTGCCTGAGAGATCATGGCCCATCAAAAGTATTATTATTATTATTATTATTATTATTATTATTATTATTATTATTATTATACTGATAAAATAACAGTTGCATCTGTTTTACTTCCTCATGCCCTCCACTAATAGGTTTCGTAACTTTCTCTCCAAATAAGTCATGTCTATATGTACAGTCAGATCTTGTACAAAGTCAAGATCCACGTAATCTCATACACAGTCTTTCCGTCCTTGGAACTACGACAATAAAAACCATTGATATTTAATAAAGACATGAGGAGAGTTCTTGGGAGCACGTGAAGCACAAGCATTATATTTGGAACCAACGCATTCCTAAGTTACCTGTTTTCTATTCCTTACTTGATCCTCTATGGAAGAAACACTTTACAAACTGATATTGCAAACATCTCTGGAAGTCAATTTTTTAAAATTATAGGTACAAGGATAAGTTGTTTCCCATAACGTGTGTTTCTCTACGTTACTCACAATATCTTTGCTGCATCAATGTCTCCGTTATATATATATATATATATATATATATATATATATATATATATATATATATATATATCACGTCAAATATAAAATTGTACACGTTCAATAAAGACACGTGCATTATTTAACGATATCGATTCTAACATGTAACCGAGGCTCCTTTTGTGATGATTTTTGCGCCAATTTGTTTCTGGAACTACTTACTGTTTTCAACAACACATTCAAAGAACATCTAGCTCTTTCGGAGAAAGTTTGCAATAAGCTTCGTGCCAAAAATCCATTCGTTTATGGCGTCATGGATAAGAGGTTTCAAATCGAATCTATGACGGTCGTGATGCCAAAGATTGCGATTTTAAGACATTTACTGTGAAAGAAGTTGTATATATTCAGGTATAATCTAAACTGATGCTTTACATGAGTCATGACTAGAAATCTTTATGTTCCTAATATGTAATTACTTGACTTTTTTAATAATCGTTCAGGACCATTTGGCACAGAAGTTTAGATAAATGCAATTAAAACTATGTTTCAAAAGGATTATTGATTGTTGATGATACTCTACTCAAGTGGATATCCGACTTTTAACAGGGTATAAGGTCAATTGAGCATAGTTCTTCGCATATGACTGTGCAGGACAATTTATTTATTTTAGGATATTATACATCTCTCTATCATCTGATATCACATTACATTATATGAAATATTAAATCTAGTATTGACTGCATCATTGGGACTAGTTCTCATACAATATTGTCTTATGGAGCATTTGTTCTATTGTATCATGCTCCGACATTGTAATCATCATAGGTCACTATAGAAAAAGACTTTCAAAGGATAAACGTAAGAATAACTGGGCATTCTTCTCCCATTCATAATGTATATTTGATACAATGTGTAAAACCGTGTGACAACTTGCGTTTTAAGGATTTTACGTTCCACCTTAATATTCTGATTTCGTAAACAACTAATACATCGTTATAATTGTCTATATTGTATTGGTTTAATATCAGGATCATTGTTAATAGACTAAAACGTGCTTATTTAGGTCTGGGTCTAGGTTATTTGAATTCCCCTACAATTTACCTGGTTTACCTATTATAGTCCAGGTTAAAATTTATAACTTTAGTAACATACTTTAACTAACGCATTTTGCAAACATTAAAAACTTTCTAGAAAGTTAAATTCCATAAGGTAATGGGGGTTTTATAAGAAAATTGTAATTTTAACCTGGGGACAAGTGAACGGCTAAGCAATCGTTTTACTTGAAATATTACTAATTCGTGTTTTCAATTATAAAATGATTTTCTTACGGACTAAGAAATGGAATAAAACTGAATTAAAACAAATAAGGTATTATGATGTATTGAGCTTTATAAGCAGTTACCATGGCACCGATAAGAACAGGACTAAGAGATTTCACTGATGTATATTTGTATTTCTACATTCTTTACTTAACATTATCGATTTAATCAAACATAATAAAATTACAATAAGAATAAACTCATAAAGAAAGAAGGACACTGGAAAACATTAGAACATGTATTCATTGAAATCTATTTAGTATAACAAATTCTATGTGACCACTAAAGGTATCTAAAAAGCACACACAAACATACACACACATGCACATACATTTCACATGAAATGTGTTAGTTGCCATTTAAGCCAAAGAAGCAAAACATTTCCAGTTTTGAAGCAAGCTGCAACACCACTTGAAAAGACCCATATTCACAAGCCTAAATCGAATAAAAACTGAAAAGAAGACACGCGATATATATCCCTGAAACAGACTTGAATTGTTCAGTATATATAAATTGCTGCTCTAATGTATGTATACATACATACATACATACATACATACATACATACATACATACATACATACATACATACATTAGAGCAATTGATATCTCATGCTCATCCGCAAAAGAAATGATTTCAATATCATTAGGTCTTTTTAACGTGGATGCGTTTTGATTGATCTTAATTGTAGTTCTTATTAAAGAAGAAGAGGAAATGGTGATTATGATGACGACATAGACGACGATGATGACGATTTCACAGTCGCACTATTTCATAATTGTAAATGTAGGTGGCTGGATTTCATGTATTAATATATCTTAAATCATCTGCAGGCTGCCTGAATCATCATTTGCAACCATGCCACAGTTATATGAGGACATTGCTGCACAGTGAAGAGTTGAACACATGTACGGTTATAGACACTATGCCCTGTTATTGTGCAATACGGAGAGAGTTCTCTATGTGGTGTGGATGCATTATTTTATCTGTACATTCATACAGTTTTCTGTGTCACTTGTAAATGAAAACAAGCACATTACACTTTGCACTTTTAAAAACGTGCACGGCAACGAAGAATTTAGGAATTACCTTCAAGCATGATTGCATATATCAAATCTACCTGAAACCTGTTCAACCATAACTCTTACACCCTGTCTAGTGTGAAGTGAAGAATTAAACCAAGCTGTGTACAGTTGAGCACAATTTGACAGTAATGCAATACAAATTCCTAAAACACAATGTAAACATCAATTTTGTGCTAAGCGATTTATACATGAATTTAATTTGCCAGTCTACATAAGAAAGCTGATGCTGAGGCAAGTTAGTGTCTTATTATGCGACAATATCTGAAAAAGGCACATGTCCAAAGATATGCAAACTTTGAGAATAAATTACGTCAACAAAGGCAATGTACTACATAACAAGGGAAAACGCATTCGACATGAGGCTGTAAGTTCTTATCTAAAAACTTTTCATAAAAGACCAGATACAGACCTGTAACAAACGGAGAGTTGAACAACTGTTACGAAAAGAGTCCTCGAGTACAAAATCAACATGGAATATCATGTTACTTAGATAAATCCATGAAAACCAATTAGAATTGAACATAATCAAAAATTGTGCAAAAACTTAATTTCTATACTTTGAAATAGGTTTCATATTAAGTTATTGCTTATTAACATAAAAAAAACAAATTCTTAACAGATGCATAAGTCTTTATAAGTATCTAGAAGTAATACCCAATGATTTCTTCTACCTTAAATTCCACTTCAAGTACAATAAAGAAATAATGCATTCAGTGGTCAAAGGGAGATAATTCATACATTTACACATCTGTCTCTGTTTAAGTCACATATATAAATCTACGTATGTGAAGATACCCACTCATGACGAACATACCATAATAATATTGTTACGACCATGTAATTTAATTACTTATGTGCTAAAATTTGATTTCTTTTTATTTCATTTTTGTATCATTATATTTATTATGATGATGATTATGTTCACGGGATCTGATATTTTTGAAAGACACATCGTGTTTATTTAGAACGTAAATATGAGTCTCGGCTTGCGTAAGCATTAGTTTAGATTGCCTACTGGATAAACAACCGGCATAAACGATTGGTTGTGGCCAAGGTCATTTTCTAAGCATATGTGATTACATCGTGTACTGCGATTGTTAGATGATGAAATAACCACGCGTTCTTCGTGCGGTTGCATGAAATGACTTCTTAGTTCGGTTTAAAAACACTTAGGTCCCTGTGAAATAGTCAGAGTCGTTCTTATACCTTGAGAAGAAGGTATTATTTTTCTTGTACTGGAAAGAGTTTATTTTTTTTTCTTTACATCTGTAGAGCTCGAGATGTGTCTTGTTATAGATGACAGCTATAGGAGTTCATCTACTTTTTAAATAATAATATTTTTCCCTGAAGAACTACACAAGTGGTTTAGGACAAATACATTCAGTGAATTTCATTCTAAATTGGAATAGTACAGTACAAATTGTGGTTCAACGTGAAATTCTGGACATTTGTGTAAAGACTTCATCTGACGTCATCATCCTCCATCTTGAAACCAACTTGAGATTCAAACAAGATTCAGTTAGAATTGTTTATTGATAGGACTTATATGTTTTCACAATTCTAGGATAAATGTTTGGATTTTCTTCACAAACCGTAAGTCCTATTTCATATTTTCACCTTTTCAGAGTGTTTTCTAGGGAAATAAATTATTTATGTTAAAACTTACAAAGCTTGTTGTCTTCACTCTTTTCTTTTGTTACTTTTGACCGAGCCGATACGTAACAATATGCCTAAATAGCATACCGGTATATCAAGTACGATGACTGCAAGACAGCTGTCTGCAATGAATTGAACAGAATGAATATTTCCATTGCACACCTGAGTCCGAATAGTGCAAGTTGACAAAATTGGCATATAGTTTTCGGAAAATATATAGCTTTGCCCCCACCCTCGCCCCAGGCATGTGTGTGGGAACATTACAGTGGAAGTTGTTAAAGGGATGAGTGGCGTGGACTGGGGTAACTTGATTACGTGCAATACTTTTTCTGCCCTCGATATTCGTATTGAAAGTACGTCTTCATGGCGAGTCTCGTGTTAATCATGCCCGTACAGCATATCCTTGGGCAAACAATCAACTTGAAAACATGGGGTAATACAAACACTAAAAAGTTTGAATCAGTCAACATGACTATAAGGGGTAACATTCATGGCTGGCCACAGTGCATTGCATTGAGTAGGTCCATGCTGTTTTATTTAAGTATTTTTCATTGCTAAAATCAAATATACATGTACTAACACAAGCTGACTGGGAGTGCGTCTCATAAATAATTAGTTGGCTGTGACTTAATAAGGCATAAAACATATGGAATTCCTAAGGTAACCATGGTCAACATATCTGCAGGAAATAATAGAAATTGCGAATATTAATGGACAGTATGAAAATATTAACATTGCGTTGAAAAAGTTTATGTGGGTGGCTTAATTGGGTGAAAGGGACACTACGGGATAGAACTTTAACATGTAAGTGTGGCTCTTGTACGTGAAATTTGCACGTAGGGGACAAGGGAAATTTAACATCAGCAAGGCACGTGTGGGACAAGGAGATATTAACATTAGACCGCCATGCTGACAGTTTAAAGGGAGAAGGGGAAATTTTTCTCTGGCAATGTCCATGGTTCTAACGTACATATATGGACTAATATCCAAACCTACGGACCAACATAGAAGATATACAGAGCAATACCCACACCAACTGACCAATTTCCACAACTATTATCCAACACAGCGTCTAACTGACCAGCACCCACATCTACTAATCAACCTCCAGACCTACTGATCAACAATCACACCTCCAAACAGATGTATAATAGATGTAAAGTTTCGCGGGTAAAATAATGAGAATTAACACCTAGACAGACACTCACCATCTTTACAAACTTAACAGGCGACGATAGCTCCAAGGATGGAATGCTGCATGGATATACGAGACTAATCTATAAAGAATTTATTCAACGTAACTAAATTTGCACATATTTTTTCTATGTTATAAATAGTTGTAATCAAGAGAGCCAGCTCATAATAAGGCTAAAATGGACGTGAGTAAAAGCATTGCTTAACTGTCACGTAACTTAGCAGAGAATAGAAAACAAACAGAACATTATAGTAAAATGGCCTAGATTAAATGTAATACTAAATTCCAAACCTAGCCCGGACTTTCTGAACACATTGTAAAGGATCCGGAACATATTTTTAATATATGGTCGTAATTAAAAGAAATACTAAAATTCCGAGGGTAACATAAATTTTAAAAAAAAAAAAACGTTTTGAAAAGATTTAAAAATATCCATTAGACCGAAAGTAATATTTAATCTTCCCAACCTAATAATGAATTTAGCATAAGTTATTAGGAAATTTCCCAAAAATTTAAAAATTGAAAAAAGAATAATTAAAACCTGTTAAAATATGTTATGAACACATCTATAATTTTAATATTTATTATAAACGAAGCAAATAAAAAATAAAAACATAATCAAATTATATTAAAATTTTAGTGAACTTAATGAAGACGAAAAGTTCTAAAAATCTTTTTTGCAAAAGTTATAAATTAAAAAATTTTACAAACAAATTTGAATAATTTTCGAACAAATATTTACACTTCCTAATAAAAACGTGTTCTAAACAATAAGGATATATTGCAATCAGAAATTTAAATGTTGGACTATTTTGTAGAGAGAAAGCATCAAGTAAATTTCTAAATCATTGGTGCGCTGGTAATATTAAGCAGCTTTTCTAGAAGCTTCGGTCGCCATGAAAAGAGTGTTAACAATGATTTAGACTGTTACTATATTCTAAACTCATTTGATGCAACCTATAGTGATAAGGACTAACACCTAATGACCTAATGTCGATCCATCAACCGCCTTGTAAATACAACACCCACAAATACAAATATTGTGAGGGAAAGAGTAATTATGTGATGTTCACAAATTCATCAATACACACAAAAAACAGACGCTATAATGGTTATAGCTGAGGGTTACTCACAATTGATTATATACAGATAAACACACACCCTTTATATCCAGCGTCACACATACAAACAAAACAGAGCAGACAACAGTAATAAGTGTCACACTTTCTATCCAGTACGTGCTTGCATCATCATTTGAAAGGGACCAAAGGTTATGTAGCAATTATCACATATAATGACAATCTTAGAATGTTTATTTACCCTGCAATTAAAGCAAATATGAAACAGATATAATTATAATTATCAAACATCTGTAATGGTCAGGATCAATTGTATACTGCTTTCACATACATATATCACAGCTACCACCAACAAATAGAATGCGGTCATAAAATGTGGATTACTAATTAAAACATTGGTAGAGATATAATTTCGAAAAGTCGAAACATTAGGTGCTTGTTTAATATCATGCTGCGTATTATTCCTTAAAATTCATTAAGTGCAAGCAAAATATTTATTAAACTTCACTGTCCGAAGGTTTGGAATGTATAAATCTTTGTTCTCATTATTTCATGTACTCCATTTCCTAATTTTCTTCACAGACTTAAAATCATTAAGATATTCTGATGCTAAAGCTTTCATGACCTTGAAAGTAAGAACATATTTTGTAATAATAATCAGGGCTCATGACAAAATTTCCCATGAACTCGTCCCCGGGACGAGTGAGTTACAAGAGTTACTCGTCCTTGTTCTAATTATGCACAATATATTTCTCCACTACACTGCTTACGATGTTACTAAAGAACTACATGTTGCCAGGCTGATATTAAAATAGGTCAAAACCTTGAACATATTATCTTCTAATAAATGGCTACTTTGATAAACTTGCAAACGGGACAAGGGCTGTAACTCAAGAAATTGCAGTTGTACATGGTGCCCTTGATTTCTTATTTGCACTTACCTAAGAGTCATAATTTTCGTTTTCATCGAGCTATCCCACACCTTTATGGTTTATATGCAGGAGAAGTTAAAGACAGATAACATCAAAATTGTATGGTTGTCGTCTAATCATTGGTTTTATTTTAAGCCAGCTTTTTAATACATTGTCACTCCAATGTAAATACACCAGCAGATATTTATATATGTAATTATCTTTCACAAGAAACATTTCAGTAATGTGCATTTGAAAAATTAATTCCAATATTCTCAGTTTCAACCAACTTTCATATTAAAATGATCCACTCTGGAGCTGACGGGGCGCCAAAAATAAAGATTGCTGATCGGTCAAAAATTGGAGCATTTCTATGTCATTACCCCCGACTAGATTTCGATCAAATAGCTGTTGTCTCGACTCGACATTATCTGCTTTAAAAATGGATTACAACAGCGTATATAGTGTAGACGTTGGTGGGAATCAACTGAAATACTTAAAACACTCATTTCGAATGTACGTTGGCAAGATTTTTCTTGTGAAAAGTAATTACATGCTTATAGAAATATGTGTTGGCATCTTTAATTTTAGCATGAAAACACATCATTAGGGTTTCAGTCTGGAAAGTCCTGGTTTCCTGCGGCAACTGTAGCATTGCCTGATGATGAAACATCACAATATGTTTAACATACTCTATCTCTTAACTTCTCAGATGCTTGCCTCAAAAAGCTGTGAGATAATTCATTGGAAAAGAAACATTCCCCATATCACAATGATGCGTAAATTTTTGAAAGTTGTTTCCATAAATGCAAACACCATTAAGAAGGTAAGGGCTGTCCCATAATATGTTCATAATATTTACCCATGGTAGTGTCACACTTACACCAAATAACTGTGTGAAAAGAATACGGAACATAAAATTATTTTTTAGGCAACACAATTTGTAGCATGACAAGTAGGAAACTTAGCCATATTTTTTTTTTTTTTTTTTAAATGAGCACGACAAATGTTAAGCAATGTTGAACTACAGCGCTTGTAAATGGTAGAAGTGCACTCAGGTTTATCTACTCGGTCAGAGACGCGTAAGTAATTAAGCCTTACCTGGAGCGGTTATTTTCACCTGGTTAAGGAGAGAGGACGAGTGGTTTTCTTGAGTCCCGTTATACCATAGTCCTGAATTGGAATCCATCAAAGAGTGTTGAAAAGATATGTTGAATGCAAAATATATTTGAAATTCATAATCACTAACTGTTCTTTTCTGTAGGCTCAGCATGTTAGAGGAATTATGGGGTACATAGTATATCAGTAGATACAATGAGGAAATATAAGTGTATTGTGTACATTTCGGAACGCCTGAAATAACAAAATACCTCTACCGTTTTTAAAATTCCTATTTAGTTAGATACATTTATAAATAGTGTTAAAATATGGTTTGACAAAGATAAAGTATTATCAGTTAAAATACATAACAGTGACGTTAAGAATGAGTAAAAGACAGTTGTGTTCAGATGTTATGGCATCTACCGCATCCACTTCGCTTGGTTATTGCCATTATAATAATGTAAACAAACAAAAACTAGAAAACGTAAACTTCTACCTCGCAAACACTTGATCATATACTGTACTTACAAACGATAACAGTTACTTTACAGCAGGAAAGAACTAACCAAAATAGTCACATCACTTTTTTCCTCCAAACCGACGAATTGCTTTTGTAAATATAACTGTTTAATTGCAATGACATTGTCACATGATAGTGAAAGTTTTAAGCTAATTGGATAACAAGACAGTTATTACAAAACAAATATATAGTTGAAACTATCCAGGTGTCTAAATATTAGGGCGGTACTTGCTCTCGTTAAAAGACAAGCTGTCATATGTAATTACACTTTGTGTATAATAGAGAAGAATCATAATCATCTTTTGCAATATTCTGTTTTCCTTCAGTTCTTCTTAGCGGGTATAGTGTGCGATGGAACTATAAAACATAAGAAAACGCTGCAGTAGAATATTTCCCAGTGACGAATGCAATAATAGATTGACGCTGGCTCACCGCAATAGTGTCTGTTGGAATTTAAATGATGACCGTAGAGAAGTATAATACCCCGAAGTCGAAGGGAAATGTATGCTATTGTAAAGTTAATCTCTTTTTGATGTTATGCACTAAGCACAGTTGGACCTCATTTCCTCTTTTTGAGCATGAAATACTTTTAAATAGGATATATCCAATAAAACGATGTCTCAACAAAACCAAGAATAATCCCGAAACTGTTGGGGGTTTTTTTGTAAAACATTTTTGCCACGTGTTAGCAAAGGATAGTTAAAAATGTCAAACAATTACATCTTACAAATGAATGCGTCTTCCTAAGTTCTGGTCATGACTATTTGGCTCTAATTTTGAAATATATACAAATGACTTACAAAGTAAATATCTTAAAATTTTAATCTTTTTAACACAAGTTGCTTACATTCCTCTCGAAACCTCTTATCCATGACACCATAAATAAATGGATTTATCATGAAGTTTATTTCGAATGATGACCAAAAGAGTTGGTATATCATCGTGCTTGTATTGTCCAGATCTTCAATGACCTGTTCGTCGAAAAAGGTTAGTAGTTCCAGGGACAGAAAGGGCGCAAAGCTCAACACAAAGAAAACAGTGACAACAAGAAGCATCTTGGATACGCGTATCGTTTTCACTCTGTTAGAGAGCAATTCAGGTTTGTTCGGTTTGTTTCCTACAATTATACATTTTCCAGGATTATGCACGTTTATACTGCTTGAAACCAATTCAGCTGAGTTCGACTCCACTGTGCTAGATGGCGCGTTATGTTTGGTGGCATGGTATAAAGAACGTGTCATTATTGAATTTTTATGCTTTCTTATTTGATGCCAGACCAGTGTATACAAGACAGACATTGATACTGTTACGATAATGAATACAGTGTAAAGAAACATGTAGTAGCCATTGGGAAACATAGTGTCTTTGTACAGATCGTCGGGAAAGCATTGAGTTCCAGTAATATTTGGAACTCCCGTTTGTACAGTGTTCGGTCCATATAGGATAAATGTAGGGATAGAAAAGATGAAACTTAGGATGGCGATGATCCCAAAAATAAATTTTATCCTTCGTATGGAAAATTGGTTTCCGTTTGGTCTGCATATCCTTCTGTATCTATCTAAAGCAATCACAGAGAGTACCAGGATAGATACCAAAGCATTGAAGTAAGTAAATGCGCGGAGACTCTTGCAAGCTAGTGTGTTTGTAAACGTGTATGGATGGTATAAAATCCATATCAGAAATGGATCACATATCATGCAAAATGTAGCATCCGCCAAGGCTAGAAAGATTATAAAATATCTGTGGGTAGAGTTTCCCATTTTGAAGACAAAGATGTTGACATACAGAACGAGTGCATTGCCGATTATTCCGACCACCATGGCGATGGAAATAAATATAATAACTGGAGTTAACAACTGCACTTCTCTCTCGTTTAGTTCATCCAATGTCCAATTCATTCCTTCTGGAAGTTCCTTCAAAGATGTGAACATTGCGAACTATTATTTCAGTCTTCTACTGCCATAAGTAAAGGGATTTTGTTTCCGCCTTGCAGTTGAATCATTTTTATACTGAAATGAAATATTAAAACAACAATAGACAATTTAACAAAACTTGTCGATGATTCAAGACTTTTTAATTCAAAGATACCTCCTTATATCAATACTAACTTTCCCGTATCAGTATCAGTATCTCTTCCGCATGACATATCGCAAATATGCCGCGTAAAGTAATGAAATCAATTGTTTAGAGCGCTGGATTGATGGAAATGAAATATCATTTTTTTCATCTATATCAAAATAAGAATCAGGCTTTGCTACTAAATCTGTTTGGCTCACTTTAACAAAAAACTTTTCTCGCTCAATATCATTAAGATCACTTATTTCATCGTCAAAATTTTTTATTATCTTTATAGATCTGTCAATAATAATCGGATCAAATTCTGGTCTTTTACGTATCATTGGCAAAATTGCATTTGTGTATGCTTTAATAATTAACTCAGTGTCTGGTATCATAGTAACGATTTTAATTAGGGTTTCTTTGTCGTGGTAGTACTTACCGAGATACTTAAAAATTTCTCGTTTTAAGAAACAATTGTATAACTTTTTGTTTCTTTTTCTTCTTATTATTTTAGATTCCATAAATCTGTTGAGGCCATCATGACTATCTTCTACAATATTTTTTATATCTTCTCTTTCACCGTAAGCTTGTTGTTTTATTAAGTTCGATTTTATTATCAAATCCACATTTCCAGGATCAAGCTCGAGCAATATTTTTTAAAATATAATTTCAACTTGTTTAAGTTCTTCTAGACAATCATCAGGATAACAGTATCTACTTATCACCTCAAAATTTTCTATTGCTTCTTTTAGTTGTGGTCCCCGCACATACATAACACGAACAAAATTTTTTTCTTCCTCTGACAATGGAGAATTTATCATTGGAATTGAATAATTTTTTCTGGTATTTATCGCACGTGACGCTAGTGAATCATCTCCAACCTTTTTGGCGGAGTTAAAAATATTATCATAAAATTCTGACGCAAGGTCTGTAAACCATTGTGTTGTCATTATTTTATAGCATTAGATTAAATTTGTTCACAATGATCACATCTGATCATCAAGTATGTATATTTGAAATGCTGTTATTCCTGGGAATGGATGTTCAGCAGCAAAAACATTAACTCGAAAATATAAGTACTTGTTGACAATATTTTCTGTCGGGATTATAAAATATTGTGTTGTTGTAATATGCGTATTTACTGCACTATATAATGTTGTCCAGTCGATATCATTTTTTGATCCTTCCAATTGCCAATTATAAATTCGACCAACACTAGAGTTTAATCTACCTCGCAAATGAAATTGCCAAATAACAACTTCAGTAGGACATTTAATTTTAATCCAAAAATTTTCAACTTCTCCGTTAGTCGTCCACTCATGTCTATCAGAGAAATCGTAATAAGGATAATTTTCAGGATAACATGATAATGCGCTTACCTCAAACCCGGCTCGATTGTCAGTTGCTTTATAAAGTGTTGGAATATACCCAAGATTATTTTTAGTTCGTTTTATACCACTAGACGGACTATCAACATAAACTTTATTTGTCAGATCATTATAGTTAACTGGAACATATGTCGTAGTTATTTTTTGTCTCTCATGTTTATGTTGCCTGTCACTGGTCCACCATATTTCTTAAAATATGGGGTAAGTTCTTCCTTTGACTGAGCATAACTAATATCATCAGCATCGGCTTGTGGTGAGGTTGTTGGTAGTCCAGTTATTTTTAGTTAATACTCATTGCAAGGGTACTTGTCATTGTGTCACCGGTTTTGTTAAGTTTATTATCGTCAACAGATTTTAGTTGTGCATAACTTACAGCTTGTGTTTGATTTAAGTTTTCTGGCGGATATGCAGTCTCTAAATTTATAATTTGTTTACTCGACATGTTAATATTACCTATAATCGTTCCGCCGATTTTATAAAGTTTGTTATCATCCACATACCTCAACTGTGAACAACTCACCGCTTGCGTATCATTTAAGTTTTCTGGTGGATATCCAGTCTCCAAATTTATAATTTGTTTTCCTGACATATCTAAGTTTCCGCTTAAAGTTCCGCCAGATTTATCTAGTTTATTACCGTCGACGGATTTTAGTTGTGCATAACTAACAGCTTGTATATCAACAACATTTATTGGCGGATAATCTGTTTCTAAACCTAGTACTCGTTGATTTGACATAGACAGGTTTCCTGTCATTGTATCACCAATTTTTTTAGATATCCCGATAAATCAATATTGCCGTTTGTTATTGTAGCTGATGAATCTCCTAACGTTGTTCCAAATTTTGTATAATGGCTCATTATTTATTTAATAAAACATAAAATGTATAACAAACAATGCAAAGTTAACGACAACGTCGTCACCGATACTAAATTTTGATACAGAGCGGTTGGTGAAACATAAACATAACAATGAACTTCCAGATTGTCATTATCTTATTGTTGGACGAACTGGATCGGGAAAAACAAATTTGCTTATGAATTTACTGCTGGGCGATAATTTTAACTACGATCGAGTTTATATTTATACAATTAATACACAGTAAGATAAGTACGAGCTACTTAACGAATACAATAACACACTTCGTGATGATCTTGATGCTGGTGAAGATTTTTTTATTATCAAACAACCAGAAGAACTTGTTCCAGTTAATCAACTTGATTCGTCCGAATATAATATAGTAGTTTTTGACGATATTCCGTTAAATAATGAAGAGATGAATAAAATAAGATCATATTTTTCACTGTCACGTAATAAGAAATGTAAATCTGTTTATTTAGCCCAAGGTTTTTATAATGTTGTCAGATTTATTCGGCGAAATACTTGTTGTTTTATATTATTTCCGGGACTGGACAATGTTGACGTTAGAAATATTACAAACGAGCAATTTGGTGACGTAACAAAAGATAAATTTATCGAACTTTATCTTAAAGCGACAGCTGATAAATATAACTTTTTCTTATTTGATAAACTAACACATAATCCAACTAAAATGTTTCGTTGTTGTATTGAAAATTATCTGCAGTAAGTTTATATAATAATTGTGGACAAACGAGCAAAATACAGAAAACATACAGAAGATCTAAAAAAAAACTTGCCCAATCTCAAGCAGCATTTAAGCAGCGAGTATAACAAGCACGACGTGGACAGATAGTTGCCGCAGAAGCAGCAGCGACAGTTCTCAAACCAGTTACTGAGGCACTACTTGGAAAACAACCTGAAACTAAACCGCTGTCAGAAGAAGAACTTAAGCGACTACAGGAAAAAGGTTAAGTTGGTATTTTTAAAGAACAACAAGAAGCAGCTGCCGCAAAAATTATTGGTAGATCTGACGAGGAAAAAAAAGATTAGCTGAGGAACTTTCAGCACATATTCTTAATCCTGTTGCTAGACAAACTGAAATAGATCGTCTGATCAATAATCCAATTGAATTTGAACGAAAATTAGCAAGTTTAACAGTTGGGCCGATTAGGAGAAAGTTAGAAGATATAGAAGAAAAAAAAATTGAAGAACCAAAAGAAAAGAGTTGGTATGAGGAAGAAGAAGCTAGAAGAGAATCTCTTAGAAAAGAGCAAGAAATCACAGAAAGAGAAAGATTCAATGATGATCGAAAAAAGATGAATGATAAAATAAAAGATTATGAATATAAATCTTTTAACGAAAAATATGGTTTTAAAAATGTTAGATTACATAATATTTGTAAAAATGGTGAAAATATTAGAAAACTAACAGAAATAATACAAGAAAATGAAAAACCTGCTAGTGACGTAGTATCAGATAATGAAAGATACAAAGAAAGTATTAAATTATATCGACACTCAATTATTGCTGGACTTTATAAGCGAGTTATTATTAATATAAAAAATAACATACAACATAATGATAACCTTAGTAGTATAACTACTGAAGCAAAATATTTAGATGAGGAAAGAATAGATTATACTGAAAAACTGTTAGCGGAAGGTAGTTTGATGAGAGAAGCAGATCTAAAAAGATCACCCTAAGAGGCTGAAAAGTATCGGGAAAGTATGAAAAAAGTAGTAAAACAAGAAATAGTTGCAACAGAATATTTGGATTTTATGAAAGATTATGATATTTCTGATGTTGATAATATTGATAAATGGAGCGAAGGTAAATATAATGATCTTATTAAAAAATTAGATGACATTAGAAAAGATGCAGAAGCTTACGCTAAAATTGATACAACTGCAATAGAATATATTAGAGAATTTTCTGGAAAAAGCTAGAAATGGTGTTATTGCTAGTGTTTTTAAAAGTACCGCAGAAAAATTTAGAGATGGGAAACCTCAGAAAGAAGGATGGGATTTTAAAAAGTTGTTTGATCATTTTGATAAACGTCGCTTCGAGAGAGCTGAAAAATCTATGAGTAAAAAGACTGGAACAGATGTAAAAATATATACATCAACTGCCGAAATGATTGGCAGATTAATGCTGCTGATATCATCAAAGGAAGCTGGAAATGTTGGCGCTGAAATTGACAATGAAATTATTGACATACTTGATCATTTAAGATCGGAAAATTTATTAACATCTGATGAATATGAAACTTTACACGGCGACCTAATTTTGTAAATGTTAATTTTGTAAAATATAATAAATAACAATGTCAACAACATTATTACTATACTCTAGTACGGCCGCGACAGCTAACGAGACAGCTAACGGGAAAGATAGCGCAAATTTTTCAGTAAATTATATTCCACCGGTACAACTTGATACTGAAAAACAGTACGAAATTGGACTAATTTCCTGTACGGCATGGCATTCCATGGCTAATATGAAAACTGGTGTCAATGATGAATTTAAGTTTTATTCTACCTCCGACAAAGCCACTGGGACATATATAGTGAAAATTCCGCAAGGAGCCTACAACATAACTGATTTAAATAAGACGATACGCGAATTAATAACATATGTAGATACAGGAGTCGCTGACAATTTTGAACTAACACCAAATTATAATACTTTACGCGCCAGAATAACATTAAAAAATAATTTGATAATAGATTTTTCATCAGCAAAAAGCATAGCGTCGCTGATTGGATTTACTCACAGGAAATATGGATCAACCACAGAACAAACTATAACGTATGGTGGTGATTTGCCGGTAAATAAAACCGACGTAAACACAATATTACTAAATTGCTCCATTGCATCTGGATCTTACTCAGCTCAGGGTAGTAAAGGACAAACGATATATAGTTTCTCACCAGATGTTCCACCGGGATCGCTTATGCAAATTAGTCCGCGGCAAGTTATTTATTATCCGCTAAATGTTGAAAATCAAATAACAGCAATAAATATGCAGTTGACAAATCAATCTGGACGACAGCTGGATCTGAATAACGAGGTTGTTACTTACTATTTACACTTATGCGTTGCGTAGGCGCGCACAATCGACGTCGGTTTTATGCAGCCTCAGATATAATGAAACAAAAAAGAAAAATTTTACAGAAGAAAAATTATTGGTGGATTTTTGGGAAATATATTTACTAAAAGTATTGAAAATGTTCCGGGAATAGCACATAAAGTTGCACCAATTGCACTAGACGCATCAAAAACTTTTGCAACTGGCGCCGCATCTGCTGCTGGAACTGCGGTGGGACAAGAAATAGCTGATGAAATTTTTGGCAATCCACAAAGTGGATCACCACCAACAATCAAACAACTTATATCAGAAATCGCTCCAACAAAAGAAACTCAACGTTCTATGATAACAAGAACAAAAAAACTTTTATCACCAAAGGGCGA
>JAECUM010009284.1:0-73333 GCA_016617855.1 Megalonaias nervosa | reverse complement strand
TTTTTTTTTTTTTTTTTTTTTTTCTATTCCCGTCCTCGTATTAATACCTGAATTTTACATTTCGTTCAGAGTAGGCTACAAAATAATGAAAGTACATTTTTGCAGGCTGTACCAAAGGCTTCAACAAGAAAAAGGAACATTTGGGTTCTCAAAAGAAGAAATGGAGTACGTACTTGTGAGAGTGAAACCAAGGGTTGGTGATGACATTTTCGTCGGATGTGAAACCTTTTTACCGCAGAACCCGAATCCGGATAGAATTCCGCACAGCTCGTAAACCTTCAATTTTCTAGCCAATCTACACCAGTCGATTTGATATGGTGGAGATCTAAAATAGTATAGAGAACATATTCTCGCTGAATTTGAGTTATGGAGTATTTGTGAAAATGCATGCCAAAAGAACGTCCGCCATTATAAACAGTAGATATTTCCATATATTCAGGGTACTACACGACAAGGCATCATTTGGGTAATTGCTGAGGCAGTGTGGTAAAAATATATATAATATGGATGACAAAACGCCAGCCAGCGTGAAGGGGGTATTGGACAAAGATGAAGTTAAAGACCAGGATTTTTACTTCGAAGAACATTCTATAGAAAGCATCGATCACGAAAATAAAGATGTAAATAAAGAAGGAGACTGCTGCTCCAGAGGAAAGGCTGACACAAATACTAATATAAATTATAAAGAACAGTCTCACAAGAAGGTAGACGAAGATCGTGTTGAAGTGCAAACGTTTATCCAAGGAGATTTGGCTGAAGAAAAAAGGAAAGATAAACGGAGGACCAAAAACGTAAAGTTTAATGCTGTAAAGAATGAACAGACAGTATTATCGGCAGCAGAACGATTACTTAAAGATCACGGTAATTGTGCTAATTCCAAGAAGAACAGTGCTGGAATCGAAGATGACAAAACAATAGACGAAGAACTTATTAATCCATCTGACGAAATGGACGCTCCTTTTGGAACGAGGGAGCTATTAAACTTGCCGTTTGCCAATTACAGAAAAAGTATAATCGTGGAGTCCCCAGTCACTTCAACAGATATCTATAGTAATGGCGGTATGGAGTTTCAAGAGGAGGATGTCATGAATGGGGGGAGTAATGATTATACAGATTTAGAAAAATGCCCTGAAGGAACAGTTGGAAATGGTAAGAAATTTCATGAAAACCGTTTAAATGAGAAAGATTCTCTGATTGACAATGCAGTAAATTCCGAAGATAGCCGCAATTCGTCGTTTGCACATCGGGAAAGTGAATTGGGTGAGGACGGAAATAGGGCTAGTAAGTTCAAAATCTTAAGGAACTCCGTTCGCCGTCTGGAAAGACCTTTGTCTGTTTTTGCCACGACTGTGTCACTATTATTGTTCATGGCAGATATTGTTACCGATTGCTTGTTGGCGGGAGAATACTACACTGAAGCAAAGATGGAACTGTTCTATGCAACTGTTGTGTTTATCATCGGTCCTGCTGTAATTATTTCCGTCGTGGACCTATCCTGGTTGTACGTTGACATCAAGAAGAGTAATGAGTACACCAGTTTGAAATGGATTCTCACACTTCGTGTTCTGCTTGGAGTTTTCTCCTTCGGAAGAATTGTGCGGTATTAAGTTTTATTATATAGCTATGCATTTTTATTTTTGCTAAAGAAAGACCAGAATTTCAACACCATTTCCTAGATGTAGGAAAACGAATTTACTGACGTTTTCAGATTCCATCCCATTGCATCAAATTCTTTAACGAGGCTGCGCATTTCTGCTTATCAAAACGGTTGAAATTTTAAGCAGTTTATTTAGTTTTTTAGTTACGTATAGTGATTTTAGTTACATCAAGTCGTTATCACGGTAATTTCATCTTGACTGCTCGACATGTCTTGTTATCAGAATCAGAAAATCCTGATCGTGACTTGACGCTTCGCGTATAGTTTAGTCGTTATCAGGAGCTTCCGATGCTAACAGCTAGGCATGATGTAGCAAGCATGATCGAAATATATTCATTCCGACTTAATATCTTGGCCTGTGCTGTAATCTCTTTTTTATCCAGTACTAGCAAACGGAAGCAAATTCATGGCGCAGAATGCAGGTAGTACTTTTTGCCGTGCAATCTTCAAAACCTATATATCCATACCATCTTGCTTTATTGTTGAGATTGATTTATTCCAGGACTTAAGTGTGATATTCATCTTGTTTTATTTGGAAAATGTAAGGAGGTCCGAATGCTAACTGCTGGATGTTGGAGAGTTCATTTTTTCCCAAGGTTTTTAAGTCCGAAATACATTTGTACAAGAGCTATATTTTGCGACCACTTTACCCCAAAGTTCCATTTGTTTGCAAGTTTGAAGTATAAAAGGGTAAATAGCCCGAAGGTTCATTGATCCGAAGGTTCATAACTTAGAAGGAAGCGTTTGAAAGGTTCACAAGTGTGAATATATGTGATGTTTTTGAAGACAACTTAGGTGTTCATTAGTCCGAACATATCTGAAAATGGATTCACAAGTTCGAAGCTGTTTTGTCCCGAAGGTATTTTAATATGAGTTCATTGGTTTGAAGATTCAATAATTCGAAGATATTTGTATAGGTCCGATGGGTCATTAGCCCTGAAGGGTCATTAGTCCCCAAGGATCATTGGTCCGAAGGGTCATTAGCCCTGAAGGGTCATTAGCCCCCCAAGGATCATTGGTCCAAAGCGTAAATAGTCTGAATATATCCGAATATAGGTTAATTTGTGCAGTATTGTGCAATACTGATGCTTAAAAAGAATTCGAATATTTTTGAAAATAAGTCCCAAAATAGGATTTATTGGATAAACAATTTTTAAAACCCATACAGATCTTTATTTAATAAACAATTAATGAAAACAATTTTATAGTGATTATTCTTCTTCTAAAATGGGGCACTTAAACAGGTGTTACAAACGCACGCTCAGATTAAACTTTGGGTGCGTTACTGAAGTAATCTTACAGTTACTTCATGTATTACTTTTCATGAAGTGACCGCTCCGGTGGCCTAGTGGTTAGAGCGTCCGTCTCGGATGCGGGAGGTCGTGGGTTCGAACCCCGGTCGAGTCATACCAAAGACTTACAAAAATGGTACTAACAGCTGCCTCGCTTGGCGCTCAGCATTAAGAGGTCAGTGTTAGGACTGGTCGGCCTGGTGTCAGGATAATGTGACTGGGTGGGACATCATGCCACATGTCTGCGGCATGATGCCCCAGTGCTAGACATCACTATAAACTGGCACACTGCAGACATCGTAGCGATATGACTGAAAAATTGTTAAAGCTACGTTAAAAATCATAATCACATCACATCACTTTTCACGAAATGATTTCTATTAAACACGCATTCTTTCATAATGAGACAAGGACAAAAGAGTACACGACTGTAAGGAAACAAAATTAAAAGACATTTTAAAAATTATAAGCAGTTACAGAGAAAAATTTGGGGTTTCCATTCAAAGGCAAACAATTTACATAAAAGAAACTTTTCTTTTATTAAAAAAAGTCACTTTTTTAATTTGTCCAAATTAGCATAAAATAGAACAGTGTCTTTTGAAATGTTCATTAATCAAGAAACTCTTTCATGCAATCACTTGGGGCAGAAGTACACGTATATTAGAAAAATTATTTAATTTGAACCTTCGGTATATCGAAATTTGTGATCAATGCTCTTCCATCAGACCAGTGAACTTTCGAAAAATTAAACCCTCCATTCTGATTATGACTCTTCGAAGACCTGAACCTTTTTCTGGATTAAGGAATGTTTGGCTAACGCACCTGGGACGATGGAATCTTCGGAACATTTACCCATTCTTTCAGACCAATGAAATTTCGGACCAATTCACCTTCGGACCATTAAGCCCTTCTTTCTTAGCAATGAACCTTCGGACTAACGCACCTTCAGACCATTGAACCCCTTTTTTGGACTGATGAACCTTCGAATCAGTGAATCTTCGAAAAAGTGAACCTTACTTTTGGACTATTGAAATGTAAACTGGTTCAAGTACATACATGTATCATTTTGATATATTGGGTGTCATTCTATTCAGTTGAAAAAAGCTTTTTTAGAAACATCTATATACAGAACGAGTTAGATATTACAGTTGTTCTCGTTTCTATTCCAGGTGTGTCCAATATATTTATCATTACCTCGTGTTCACGAAAATTCAAAAATCAGAAACCGGAAAGAGAAGAAAGGAAAGGTTTTATCACAAATCTCGTGCAAAAGAGGAGAGACGAGATTTCAATATGTTGGATTTTATTAATGCTTTCACTGAATCTGGTCTTCAGCTGATGGTGCAGCTCTTTCTGTTCTTTCAGTATGACCTGATTCTCGACGTTATCAGGGGTGAGTGTGCCCATTATTTTAGCCGTACAGAAATTTTATGCTGGTTTATCTTTTGAACGAACTCGGGGTGTTGTCAGCTTTCCGCTTGGAGTTCGTATTTTATCCTAGAATTTGTCTTAGACACAAAAATTGACGGAACTCTAGCATACACACTTTTTTCGATAATAGCAAAAATAGAACATACAATGAAATGACTTGCTCTATATAAAGTTATTCCCCACTGGCCAAATAAATACTAGTATACACTGGCCAAATAAATACTAGCATATTTCCAAACCTGCACTCACCATCTTTAATAGTTGTCAACAAAACACTTACTCGAGCAGCCTTTAATTTCCTCTAGCGCTTGGTTGTCGTCGGTGATCATATTCAATTCTAAGTCTAAGAATCTTTGTATGATGTAGGGTCGAACATTCTTCATCACGACAGTGTAATTTCTTTTCACTGCTCCTTCTGCACAATGTAACCAATATCTTTTCATACTACATTCGCAAAAGTCCTTAGAACAATATTCTCTCAGTTGCAGTCGCAAAATACAGGCTTCAAAAACATACACAGGATATTAGACACAACCGTGACTCCTGGCATAACTTGTAACAAACAGTTGACCAATTTATAGTTTTACAAGACAGCAGGCAAGCTCTAACGCCATAGAACCATTTGCACAAAGTTAAGTTAAAAGAGGACATTTATAAAATGAAACATTCCTCTCTTGATATTAAAAAAAATGTTATAAACATCATTGTTGTAGGAAACAGCTGATTTATGCATACAATGGCACCAAAGCGACGAGCAGTACAAGTTTGTAAAGTAACTGTGTAAAAATAAAATATGTATTTTAGAGTATCAAATGTCTGTATTAACATTTTTGCACATACACAGTGAATATCATTTTCATTAGGCAAGTTTACCAAAATTGCATCGTCAAGGTAGGTAAATTTAGTAAGAAAGTGTAAATATCTCCGTTCAGTATGACCGTTCTCGTGACCTAAGTGGTTAGAGCATCTGCCTCCAATGCAGGAGGTCATGGGTTTGAACCCAAGCCAAGTCATACCAAAGACTTTAAAAAATGGTACTAGCAGCTGTCTTGTTTGGCACTCGGCGTTAATAGGTTAGTTAGAATTTTAAATGAATGTCAAAATATTCAGATCTAGATAGCATATAGACTGTTTTTAAAACTATTTTTTTTAGCATTATAAAATATATAATTTCAATACTAATAGTAATAGATTGTTACAACAATGGTGTTTGTCTAAAGTCTGCATCACTTTGGGTCTACTAATAATATGTCTGGAATTGCCCAGCTACTGTAACAGCGTTGCAGAATTGTTAACCATCTGTATTGAGTTTATTATGGATCGAAATATCGTCAGATAACAGTATATTGAGATATTTTGTATGGAAAACTGAACAAAATATATGACTTTTTATTAAAAGTTGAGAATTTCATGATGTTGAATCAGATTTCCGGACACTAACCACAATTTTCAACGAAAAAGTAATATATCATTGTTTCATTTTACTATTTTTGATTGTGAATTGGTTCACACTCTACATATATAGGCCAATTCTTTTTGGTACTTTCTAGAAGAAAAAAATGGGACCATGCCTGACCCCGCAATTTAAGCGAGTTTGCGAGTGATTTAGGGAGAGATGTGTTGCACAGATTCCATATTTAAAAAAAAGCAGAAAAAACAACACAAAATAAAGCATCAGTGGAATGATTCTTTCTAAATCCATGTTAATAAGTCATCAATCTGAGTTTGTTTCAACTCCTCCAACACTTATAAATTAGGTAGCAAAAGCATTAGTTCCACATTTTAATGACAGAAGCTTTGCTGTATGTATCATTCAACATTAAAGTGAATGGAATGATTTTGCCTTTCTCTCTTTGCATTAATCACCAGAAGAGATTGATGGTTTTGATCTAATAAAGCTGAGACAAGCAAATTATGATGAAGGACTTCGCATTCTGTTGCAGATTTTAAGAGCATATTTCACTTGGCCGTACATGTAAGATTACTTAATTAAAATAGTTTCAGTTTTCCACAGTCATACAGGTGTATGCACACTTCTCATGTTGTGTCATGTAGTTCAGATGCATACACACTCCACATGAGTATAACTTGCCAATCCTTTAAAAAGCCCCCCCCCCCCAGCTCATAAACATTTTACTATAATGCATAAATACCTTTTCAGAATGTGCCTAGATTCTTTAGTTTGTTTTTGTTGTGGGTTTAACGCCATTTTTCAGTACATGATAGGCTGTATATGGAAGCCAGAATAACTGGTGGAGGAAGAATCCGGGAAAACCCTGGTAAGAACCACTGACTTACGGGAATTTACTGGCAAGCCTTCTCACATACCCACATAGGCCGAGCCAGAGACTAGAACCCATGGTAACGGAGGACAGATGGCAGTGATAGGCAAAGGTGAGCGCTTGAAACCACTTATCTACCCATGGTCTCTCTTTACAGTTTGTATTTATGCATAGTAGGGCATCTGTCAGTAGTTACAATGATCTGAATTTCATCACAATTAGTGTCACATTATTGCTGTGATTTAACAAACATATATTTTTTTTCAGTCTCAAGCTTATGCACATCATGGATCAGCATCGCCTGGACGCTAGTGTCCTATTACAACTACAACAGAGATGCAATTTCAAGAAAACAAGCACTTACACTACTTGGAATTGGCACATGTTTTATAGCCCGCGCATGCGAACTTGCTGCCAGGATTACAGCCATTGCCATTTTTGTAACTTTCTTTCATTTCTGGGGGTTCTTCCTTGTTTTCCATTTCCTGGGAATGTTATTGTGGCTGTTTTTTTTTTCCAGACCAAAGCTTGATGATGTAGCAAGCACGAAGTTTGGAAAGTTCTTGTACACGATTCTATATGCATTTGTTTTAAATTTTTGTTTCATAAATCTAGAGGAGAAAAGAACATTCAAGAGGATGTTTGTCTTTTATATTATACTGTATTCTGAGTCTTTTACAATGGCAATTGCGGTGCTGATAAACGCATTACAACATGACGGGATCCATTCATACAAGATTCAAAGTCTGATCATCGTTCCTCTTGGTTGCGTGATTCATATTGTGGCGCAGACAATGTTTTATTTATGTTGTCACCCAACAGTTAGTGAAAAGTACCAGTGTTCAAAATGTATGCAGTGCAAATAATGCAAAACCAATTTTGTATTTGGAATTATGCATCAAAGGGTTACCGAGACATCTTGGATTGAGGGATATACGTGAACATGTGCATGCAGGATAACGTGCCCTTTCAAGGAACTTGTCATTGTTTCCCATTTGTTCCATATTTTACATTCCTCCTGCTGTATTATTACTAGGCCTAACTATGTTTCCTCTTTTATGAAGAGTCATCATCATCATCGTCTAGAGTATTGTGCATTAATATGGAAAATTACTAGAAATATACCACATACATACATACATACAGACACACATGCAAACAGGAAATGTGTTTATGAAACATTAAAGTCCTGTCACTGAGAGAGCCTAGGGTCAACAGGAGGGGGCGTTATTAAGTTGTGAAGGAAATCAAACGAAAAGTAAAATGGATGAGGAACACATGTTTACTGATTATGTTGCATTATTCTGCTCAGTAGTTCTGAATGGGCAGCTTGAATTCTAGTGCAGTATATATTTCTGAATGATGTCAGCAATCCCATTCAAATAAATTGTTAAAAATCAAGCATCATCGTTAGTTTGGTATGAGTATAACAACTAAAAGTAGGGATAATATTGGCAATATATATTATTTGAAAGAGTGCATGGAGCAGAATTACTTTGGAAGAAAACATGTTGTTCGTGAAACTCACATGAATTTTTAAGTCAGTGTAAACCACACGAATGTCAAACAAATGATTCAGACAGAAATCTGGAGAGGAGGATACCTGCCCAGAGCAGCCCAGGTTGGGTGCTTTGGTGTGTCCTTGGGAAAAGCACTTATTTCCCACTTCTCAGCCCAGGTTGGGTGCCTTGATGTGTCCTTGGGAAAAGCACTTAGTTCCCACTTCTCAGCAGGATGTTGCCAATAATCTGTTGAAGTACTGTTAAAGTCAACAACAGCATAACAGTAAAAAAATTAAGTAGCAGTGATAAAACCAGTGAGATCCATAATCATATCTACATTTATGAGAGTGGCAGCAGTAAACTGGGGTCTTTCCAGTATTTTAGTTGGGGACCACAAGTGGAAGCAGAATACTGGGGGCTTTCTAGTGTTTTAGTAACTTTGTAAGGGACAGTGAGTGGCAGCAGTATACTGGGGACTTTCTAGTATTCTAGTAAGGGACCATGAGTGGCAGCAGTTTATTGGGGACTTTCTAGTGTTCTAGTAAGGGACCATGAAATGGAGGGATAGGTTACCATACATGTCAAATTCCCCCCACACAAGGGGTATAAGCAGAATTAGTACTAGTACATGTGGCCAAAGAGCAAATTGGGGCATGAAAAGTGTAATCTATATATTACTTGCCAGAATTACAGCACATATGAAAAAGCTCAATTTTCTTCTGCTACTGACCTGGTTCTGCAGCTGGTCAAAATACTCATCACAAAGGGTAAACTCTATATGGATTAGAACTAGAATAAAAACACAAAATATACTGAGAATTTTTTTATATATTCAGCACTTTAACTAGTCTACATGACTCTGTAACTTTCGTTGAATGATTGTGAACTGGACTTGTGCAGTGAGCATGGTCATATACTCAAAGTGCTGTTTTACATTATTCTTATTATTCTTCTTTTAAAGTTTGTAAAATGGTGTTGATTTTTCCTTCTTTATTTTCTGACATGTCTTGAAGTATGAAAAGATACATCAACTCTAAAAAATTTTGTCATATAACATTCACAACTCACATCATAAAAAAATGTGTTTCGCTGAACATCTGGTGCCATTTTGTTTAAAAGTACAGATTGGTCCACTAGCTAATTAGCTTATCAATATAATGAATCTGTGAGGAAATGTTCACATCTGAAAAAAACCTGTGTTTTCTTGGAAATGGGTCACATACAGTTGCCATAAATAGCAAATAAGGAAAGTACTCTTATGCTATTCTTAAACAGCAGTAATTTTTTTAAAGAATATTCTCAAATATATACAAGTGGAATTAAAGAGATAAAAACGACAAAAACAACTTTTTATTGCTTTATTTTTATCTTATTTGTTAATGTACCAAGAAAGTGTAATCAGTATACAAGCGAGCATAAAACATAATTTGGTGGAAAAAAACTTAATGATTATGCCAAAAGTCTAATGGTTGGCAGGTATGGATTACCATAATACAGAGTGCATTTAAATAAAAATGAACATGTTTATGTGCCTATGCTAAACTTGACTGATTTTCCAATGCATGAAAAAGACTACTAAAACATGGTTTGGTTTTGCTTTATTGGTAAATTCATTTCTTTCTGTTTGTGGTGTGAACCCCAACTGAGTATCACATAAAAGAATAACAGAACTGACTTTTCTAAGCAAGAAATGTTCATTTGTAGAAATTTGTATATGAACTATATAAACAAATGTTTTCAACACCTACGTTTGCAAAAACGAACAGTAATAATTTATTAGTACATACTAGGTTGGAGATGCAATATAACACAATTTACTGGGTAATATTCATATCATACAATATGACAATTTATAGGGTAATTTTCATACCATACAATATGATACAAAATATAGGGTCCTTTTCATGTCATACAATGTGATACAATTTATAGGGTCCTTTTCATGTGATACAGTGACAAAATTTATAGGGTAATTTTCACACCATACAATATGACACAATTTATAGTGCAATTTTCATGTCATACAACATGACACAATTTATAGGGTCCTTTTCATGTCATACAATATATATGACATAATTTATAGTGCAATTTTCATGTCATACAATATGATACAGTTTAGAGGGTAATTTTCACACCATACAATATGACACAATTTATAGGGTCCTTTTCATGTCATACAATGTGATACAATTTATATGGTCCTTTTCATGTGATACAGTGACAAAATTTATAGGGTAATTTTCACACCATACAATATGACACAATTTATAGTGCAATTTTCATGTCATACAACATGACACAATTTATAGAGTCGTTTTCATGTCATACAATATGACATAATTTATAGTGCAATTTTCAATCATACAATATGACACAATTTATAGGGTAATTCTCATGCCATACAACATGACACAATTTATAGGGTCCTTGTCACATCATACAATATGACACAATTTATAGGGTCCTTTTCATGTCATACAATATGACACAATTTATAGGGCAATTTTTACATCATACAAGATTGGGTATACATAGGAAAATCAGAATATTGATGTATGCAAGATGAAAAATATCACAAAGCCTATATAGTGGTATGATATACTAGCCAACACAATTCAACATAGAATTTAAGGAGAATATTTTTTTGTAAAGAATGTCTTCCATCCTCTTTTAATCAACTTCTGTGCAAGACGTACACTTATTATAACAATAAAAATTGTTTGTTAGGAGAATTAAACGTGTCCATTTATGAAGCATGAGTTGTTTTCCGTCAAAATACATGTCTATTTATCAAGCATTGAATTGTTTTACATCAAAATACACAATGTCTATTTATCAAGCATGAGTTGTTTTCCATTAAAATACATGTATCTATTTATCAAGCAGTTGTTTTCCATCAAAATACATGTCTGTTTATCAAGCACAAGTTGTTTTCCATAAAAAAATACATGTATCTATTTATCAAGCATGAGTTCTTTTCCATCAAAATAAATGTATCTATTTATCAAGCAAGAGTTGTTTTCCATCAAAATACATGTGTCTATTTGTCAAGCACAGGTTGTTTTCCATGAAAATACACATCTGTTTATAAAGCACGAGTTTTCCATCAAAATACATGTGTCTATTTATCAAGCATGAGTTGTTTTCCATCAAAATACATGTATCTATTTATCAAGCACAGGTTGTTTTCCATGAAAATACACATCTATTTATAAACCACAAGTTGTTTTCAGTCAAAATATAGGTATCTATTTATCAAGCATGAGTTGTTTTCATGGTGATTTATTATAGAAATAATACATAATTAAGTGGAAAAATCAAGAATAGTTTTGGTATTTTTCAAATATTATATACATGCAAGGCAATGTAAAATGTTTCATGTGGGCTTTAGGATGAATACAACATGAAACTCATTATATCACCATCTTTTCCATTTACCATTTTGAAGCACATTTTAATTGTTCAAAAATGAAAATTAACTTTACAATCTCCAACAGTTCATGACATCCAAGAATAATACCATTAATAATACTCAGTGACTCGTGTATAATTGCCCCCTATGTCAGATGCTAGAAGGGTGTGGTTGTCCCTGTTATCATTGACCCATGGGTCTGTGCAGTCCTGCACTAAACTTTTTATGCAGAGACTATTATTTTCTTATTAGAATTACCATGATGTCTCAGCTTTATTACCCAAAGTGGATAGTATACACAAAGTTTGGTCCAGGCCTGTGATGTAGAACAAATGTTATGGTGCAGAAACTATTTTTCATTTTTCTTTGACCTTTGATCAAAAATAGATGTGCTTTTTCCTACTCCAGGTGTAAATCATTCACAAAGTTTAGACCAGGCCTGTGATGTAGAACTAATAATATGGTGCAGAAACTATTTTTCATTTTTCTTTGACTTTGACCTTTGATCAAAAACAGATGTGCTTTTTCCTTACCCCAGGTGTAAGTCATTCACAAAGTTTAGTACAGGCCTGTGATGTAGAACTAATGTTATGGTGCTTAAACCATTTTATCATTTCAATCACAGTGGCCTTAATTTTGATGGATGGTCTTTTCCCTTACTGTAGGTGTAAAGCCATACACAAAGTTTGACCCAAGACTCTAAAGTAGAACTGTTATTGTTCAGAAACCATTTTTCTCCATTCAGTAACAGTGACCCAGGTCTTGGACCTTTTGACCCCAAAATCAATAGGCCTCTTCCTTATTCGAAGTGCATGCCATTAGTAAAGATTGGTGTAGGCCTGTGATGTAGAACTAATGTTACAGTGAAGAAATGATTTTTTTTCTTTCTGTCATGCTGACCATAACCTTTGACCAAAGAAACTGATCGACTTTTCCTTACCCAAAATGCAAGTTACCTATAAAGTTTGATAATCCTCAAATAGTGGATAACTCCTGTTACTGACCTGATAAAAATTGGGAAACTGACTGTTGATGTACAGATGGTCAAACAGCTGTAAACATGACACGCATTGCTTTGCTGCAAGAGTATTAAAACTATTTACAATCTGTTGCATGAATTCGGTTACTCTAAAATATAGTGAACTTGAGAAAATAATACTATTATAAAACCATTCCTACTGTCTATACATTACATTTTGTTTGGTCCCATTTATATAATTGTTCATTTTGGTTTATGAATTTGCATAGTGAAACAATAAGATATGAATTTGCATAGTGAAAACTACATATTAGATTATGAAAACTGACTAGGCGTCTGTACTAATCAGCAAGGATATAAGAAATAACCCGTACAGAGATGATTAGACAATGATTAATGCCTCGTTATAAACACTGGTGAGTAGCCCAAACCAATAACCTAAAAATATCACTGATTGACAGTTGTTGATATGTTAATTGTACAGATCAGGTGGTTTCAAAAAAAGAAAACAAAGATCACATAAGAATACAGTACATAAAAAAATTTGAGGATTAAGAACACTTGCATTCAAACTGAGCACAATTACTGCACATGCCCTATCATACATTAGAGTACTGTGCATTAATATGAAAAATGACTAGAAATATACCACATACATACATACATGTAGACACACACAAACAGGAAATGTGTTTTATGGAACATTAAAGCCCTGTCACTGATATATAAAAATAACATAGCCAGATGCACAGACAGACAAAGGTAACACTATGCCCATTTGTATGCACAGACAGACAAAGGTAACACTATGCCCATTTGTATGCACAGACAGACAAAGGTAACACTATGCCCATTTGTATGCAGACAGATAGGCAAAGGTAATGCTGCCCATTTGTATGCACAGACAAAGGTAACACTATGCCCATTTGCATGCACAGACAGGCAAAGGTAACATTGCTCATTGTATACACAGACAGAGCTGTTTGCAGTGAGTGGCCTATTTTTATTTGCCATGAGCTGCTTGCAGTCAGTCTTGTTTTCTTTTGAAGTTTCAGAAATTTATTTTGTCTGATGAACATATAATTGAGATTCTATTCTGCAAAATGGCATTAACAATTTAAACTGAATGAAGATTCTATTTTATTACATGACAAAAAAATATCAAATTATTTTCAATAAACATTTTGAAAATTACACTGGATTAGCCAGATGCTGAATCAGGTGTTGCTTACATTACAATCTTATGTATTGTAATGGCATAATACGACACAGTTGCTAAACGTTTTCTTCAGGACCCTCTGTGGATTGTAGCTCTATCTATAATCTAAAAACACAAAATCGCAGTATTCAAAAAGATTTGCATGAAAATATTTATTTCAATCAGATATACTGAATTTTAAACAATCCATCTGCAGGATATTCACACCCATATCCATTCTAAGTGAATGACCCCGCTAATTTTAATCCCATAGCATGAATTTGGAACTTGAAATGCCTCTTGACAATATAATCATGATAAGTTTCATTTAAATGCTGGCTGGGATGCTAGATGAGTATATATTTGAGATGGGGTGATTAACATTGAAATTACCCAGTTTCGAAACATGTGATAGAGTCTTCATTTAAGAACTAATCATTTCCATGGAAATTATATCAATATTGTGCTTTTTTTAAGTCAAATCCAACAGCAAACAACCAAGATCCTGATCAGCAGTCACATAAGGCATTGACAGATGAGGGTCTATGTTTGTTATACTGAATATTCCTAACAAACTGCACAGGATCTGCCAGCAAATTATGATACCATCTCAACTTATAAGAAACTACATACAGTGTGGTTCAAATCTCTGAGGGTTCTGGTGAAAACTATAGTGGGACATTATATGGGACATTTTACATGTTGACACAAAAAGTCAAAAACAGGTGATAGTGATGTCAAATCGATGATGCATCCTCAAGTAATTGCACGAAATTTGCATATCCTTATGTATGAAATAGAAGTCTGAAATTTTGAAGATTCTTGCAAACATTAAAGCAATCTTTAAAACGTAGCAGCTAGCCCACCTCAAGTCTGTGAAGCAAAAATTATCAATGATGGATGCAAACCATTGCTTATAGTCAAATTCTGTGCAACTGTGTCAATAAATATTAACGTCTGATTGTAATACAATAATTACAACACTAATAAAATGCATCAAAATCCAGATTAACATTCTCCTTGAAAATTTAGATTTCCCACAATCCTACACACACATTTGAAGTTTTTTGACATATTTTCCTTGAAAATTTAGATTTCCCACAATCCTACACACACATTTGAAGTCTTTTGACATATTTTCCTTGAAAATTTGAGATTTCCCACAATCCTTCATCCAAAATGAAGTCTTTTGACATACACATATCAGTATATCACAAACCTTTAAAGTAAATTTAAATTTTACATCACACACTTAGGATATATGTACATGTATAAGTCTACAACAAAAATAAGTCAACAATGAAC
The DNA here is from genome assembly GCA_016617855.1 of Megalonaias nervosa. NCBI lineage: Eukaryota > Metazoa > Mollusca > Bivalvia > Unionida > Unionidae > Megalonaias > Megalonaias nervosa. Next base: position 58,272 of record JAECUM010009284.1, on the reverse strand, counting down.
AATTTTCATAAATTTGTTCTCTGAGATGGAATGTAAGTAAGGTCATTTAATAAGTAATAATCTCCTGTTTGTTATGATATATAATACAAATTTATTTACTCCAATGCCACATAATGCAATCCCATTTCAAAGAATTTTGATATTACTAGACTTTTATATCTACATCCAATGTGCCCAGTAAACATGTACGGAATAAATAAAATGGACTTTGAGTCAACAAGATGATGCTAGAGCTTATATTTATCACAGTATATTAGCTACATCATTACACTTTTATACATAATACAAAGTTATTTACTCCAATGCAACATATATATGCAACATCAATTCAAAGAATTTTTATATCTACTATACTTTTGAATCTACAGCAAATGTGTCCAGTAAATACATACTGAATAAATAAAGTGGACATTGAGTCAATAAGATAAAACTACCTATATTTATCCGTCTGATAGCCACAGTATTACAATTTCAAAAATTCTAGAAATTGAGCAAATCTGCAAACAATTTTCATTATTATCCTATTTGCTATTTGCACAATGTATAGCCATGCTGCTACGATCATGAATAAAATTTAGCGAATTTAAATCTTTTTGTGAAACTTATGTTTGTGAAAATTTAATGACTAACTGTAAATCTGTTTACAATTTTTAAAAGAAAATCAAGAGTCGTCTACTAAATTTTACACTAGATGAAATAGTCTGTTATGCAATTCACTAAATTGTACACAAGTCGAAATAGTATTTTGTTATTCACAAAATTTTATACACACTGAAATAGTCTATTATGTATTCCACTATATTTTACACCAGTTTAAAAGACTGTTATGTAATTCACTAAATTTCACTCAAGCTGAAATAGTCTATCATGTAAATCACTAAATTTTACACAAGCTGAAATAATCTGTTTTATATTTCACAAAAGTTTTAGCAAAATTTAAAAATAACTGTAAAACTATGTAAAAAATGTTACATCAGAACAAACTATGTTCTATATAAGTGTTTCAGCTTTCTCATAAGAAAATGGTATCACTACAGAAAAAGGCAAATACACCTTCAGTAAGTTATTAATGGACTGCATCAGAAACATGTCAAACAGTCCAGACATAAGAATAAGATGACATCAATGCAAAGTATGTCATGGTAGTTGTGTCAAAGCTGGAAAAATACTGATTCATCATGCACAGAAAATATGTTGATCTATAAGCTGGTGCTTATTTGATTGCTTAAGCATTGTTTATACCCCATTGTGTCCATTCAGTAACTGCTGAATGACTCGCTGACAGAAGGAACAAAATATTCATCAGTAGCGGCAGGCAGTCCTCCAGGCCAAAACTCAGCTGTGCTTGAAATTCATGCAAATCAATTTTATTCTAGACCTGAGAATTTAATTTTCTCAAAATAATAAAGCATCTTTCCTCTTTTAGTGCAAATGGGATAAAGAAAACAAATATAAAAAGTCTTAAGGCATCTTATAAAATATGTAAATTTAATACAAATATTGCATAGTGGTTACAACATTACCAAGCAAAAATATGGCAGCACTGGAAGACAGCAAATATTGCATGCATACATGTATTTTGGAAAAATAAAAATTCTGTGAAAAGATAGGAAACATTGGTCAGTGTAAGGTATTTTTGGTATATCAGCAATATCCTTCCTGTGTAAATGCATACATACATGTCCACTTTTAATAACAAATTACTGCAATGCTACAGAAGATAAAAACGAATCATAATGACTTGATATTGTTACGAGCACTAAAGGCATCAAAATCTGCTTTACCGCCCACCTCAATGTATAATGTAAGGACAAAATTCTTCTTTCCAATTACATTTTATATATACATTTATAAGTCAAGTCCAACTGCAGATAACCAGATCTTCCATCTCATAATGTGCTGGTGGATCTGGGTCTGTGCAGTTTCTTAGGAGTAATCAGAACAAACAATACAGACCCTAAGCTGCTGTTGCATTATGTGAATTTACATGGTAATGATCAGATCTGTCATTAAATAATGTGCCAACGGATCAAGGTCTGCACTGTTTATTCTACTTAAAGAAAATTGCACACCCCATTATCTGTCAGCACATGGTATGTTTCCTTTGGATATTTGTTGTTAACAGTTGAGTGCTTTATACCAATAAATACATTAAATTATGTGACACATGACATTTTGTGACATTTATAATGGGTACAAAAAGTAAGATACAACACACAGTATGCATAAAATTTACATATTACTGCTAAGGCACTCTGGAATCAAAGATCTATCAGGCTGTACAAAAACAGAGTAAAATTGGAAAAATGTCATGAGGTTGAAATATCATGGACTTGTGTGAGATATAAACTTCCCACTTATGGTAATAAAATAATATATAGATTCTCCGACCAAAAGGTCAGAGGTAATACAGATGATATGTCTGATAAGAAAATAATGATTTCTACACAATAAGTTGAGTTCACAAGACTGCATACTTGACCAAAAGTCCAGGGCTTTTCGATTCATTGGTCAGTAATCTCTGGAGTCAACTATGCCCTGCTAGGGCCTGGAAAGAGGACTATTAAACATGGGGCAGACATATAATGTACCATTCTTGGTACTATTGGGGTTTTTTAGGTGGAGGAGGGTAGCAAAGGAAAAAAAGATATAGAAATAGATTAAATGGTGAACCTGCTGCTCAATTTCTCCTAGCTCTTTTTATGCATTTAAGATAATTTTCATACTGTGTGATTTTGTGGTGAATTGGTCCATTCATTTGGTTCGTTCATGATCCACTTTCCTCTTTATTAAAGTAATATCTGGGATGCAACTGTCAACACCTTACAAGTGAAATATCTCTGACTTTGATAAATATTAGAGTCTTTATGGGGTTGAAATTTGTAGGCATTTTTAGACAAGGTCCTGTAGACCATAAGTAGTGGAATCAGTACCTACTGCTCCTTGTCAAATTCATTAGTTTACATGTAAGGTAAAATGGGGAAGAAAATAATTTCTACATCTTACAACTTATTATAATTTTACAGTCAGATAAGTAATATTATAATCCCTCAGTCACATTTTTTATATTTAAAATTACTAAAGAATAAAAATGTAAATCAAAAGACCAGTAGTCATTCAGCTTACATGACACTGTAAGATGGAGGCATAATTTTAATGCAGAAAAAATGGTTTCTTAACAGAAATAAGGATGAAAATCGTATAAAACCAGAATGAAGTCAATGATTGCTTGTATAAGGCTTTTTGTAGACTCCAGCAGCCATTGTAAACATTAATTCCAATGCAGAAAATAAATTCAGATTAGAGTGATCCAGACTTCTGAAATGCTGACCACTGTGTTAGGGTATGATAGATATATAACAATAAAAAAGAACAAAAAATCTAGCATACAAAAGTAGAAGTACTATAATCAATTTAAAAAAACGAGATTGAGTTTTCTTTTTCCAAATAACTGCTCATCACATCTGCCTCAGAAGCTATTTTCTCACCCATGCGACAAAGAAATCTAGTTGTTTTTGCTACACGTACTTTTCGTATCTCAGTCTAGTCATCTCAGACCAGTCATCTCAGTCAAGGTGTCCATGCGCTCAGAACTACTTTTAAAAAAAGAAACCCATGTCTTCTGCTGTGCCTGACGTAGTTGTTCTAAAATAAAACTACAGCAACAACAAATATAACAAAAACATAGTAACTTAAGGTCAATCCATCTTTGAGAACACACCATACAAAAACATTTTGAGAGAGACAAAGACCCATGCACACGATGTCGAGCTTTTTGGTATTATGCTAGTTCGTTCCACACAGCATGGTCAATTTTACCCTGTACACAGGCCCAGCTCAGTACATTTTCAGGTCAGAGTCATTAAATGTAGCTAAAGCTACCTAACTAGTTTTAAATACTTCGTGTGAAACAAATTATATACTGTTAGCTACATTTAATGATGCTGACCTGAAAACTGACTGTGCTACAAATAGGATAAAATTCTCAATGCTGTGTGAAATGAACTATGACAGAAAACACTGATTCATGCACACAGACTATAGACCTATACACTTCATAGCCTCCCAACTCTCTTAACAACTACAGAAAACTTAGAAACAGCCAGAAATGTGTTATGTCAAACATGCTTTATTCTAATTTTGTTAAGCATCTCCATTGTGCCCCAGTTGAATCAAAAATATACCTACAATATTTAATGACAAATAATGCACTTACCAGCCAGAAGGAATCATTTATCCGTCAACACATTAATCCATAGGCAAATTTCACTGTAGCATTTGCAATATTTCCAAGACAGAAAAATAAATTTTCAAAGAATCCGTGAACTTGAAAGTTTAGCACATGGTTATCCACTAGGGTCCGTATTTGGAGGGTCATTTATACACGGGTAATTTTACAATCAATATTAAGGACAACACAAGTATGTCACTAACAGTTTCACCTCCTACAAAGAAAAGGAGAGTTATATATGATAGTGACACAGATCTCTACTTACCCATGAATAATCTAATGCAACATGTTACTCTTCATTACAGCTTCTACTAAGTATAATTACATTAGAGCTGATTACCCAGTATCGTTTCATTATTTACAATATAACTCTTCAAAATTAGAATTGATGAAAATGAAACAGTTTCTTGTAATAAATATTAATTATTTATTGTTAATTTCATATAACATCCATATATTAAATGTGATAATACCTCATTACTAAGCAATGTTTTATGTTGTTATTTTTCTTTGCTCATGCATATAAACTGTGTACTTTGGATGCAACAGTCACACCACAGCCCTCATCAACATATTTGTATTAATGAGCTGCGTGTAAACATTTGGACATGAACTATATTACACTAGTGATGAATTCTTTTTACTTTAAAGGAAAATATTGGGTGAGAAAAATAATCTACGTTGGGGTTTGGACCGAGACAATGAAAGCCCAGTCACGGGGTTACATTATACGTCTCCTCGCGAGGCTTGACAATAATGTAACCCCTTGACTGGGATTTCCTTGTCTCAGTCCAAACCCCAACATAGATTCTATATAACACAGTTGACCTTTGGAAGCAAGATTTTACTGGTTGGAAGTCACAACATTGGAATGGTGGTTAGTATAACCTATCACATGCATAGTTCATGCATCAGTAATTACCTTGATTTGCCACTACAACCGAGGCCTCACATGAACTGAGGTCTTGCATGAAAGTTTACTCTTCTTAGACCTACTCATTTGCATGTATGGTACCCAATTAACCTGTTGAGAGTAACCCTATTGCAATATACAGTGTAAGGTCATTAATATGAGAAGTTTATAACTGAAAAGACATATTTTCCCTACTTTCACTTGCACTGGTCAGAAAGGGCCTTCTGTATCAAATATAGATTACAGAGACCTCACTTTGCAACAGGGGTTTAGTACTTATAAAAATGCGTCCCTCATCAGGTTCCATGATTTTAGGAAGTATGCATATAGCATGCTAAATATCATTTAGTCATTCATTGTAAAGGTGTGTTACGAAAACAATGCACATCATCATCACTTTCATGATTCTAGCATGAACAATACCTCAGAAATGAACATCAAACAAAAAATTAAACCAAAGCCAGTCAAGCATCACATTTGGGTTGTACTGACGTACTTTTGTTTTAATGGTGTATTGTTAATCATGATGCATCTGCACACTAATAATCTCATGCATAATTTTTAAATATTCATACTATCAACCACTTAGTTTGCAGAATCACACTACAGTATAAAACAAAAACAGTTGTTATGATCAATATGAATTATTTTCATGTATCAGTTTAATATTCATGTATCAGTTTAATATTCAGCCCACTAATATGAGCTAAAGAAGAAATCAAAGTCAACTAGAGATGACAAATCCAAACACCCCTATCTTTAAGTAATGACTCCAACTGAAGGACCCAATCATTCAGCCTGAAATTTATACTACTCCAGCTACGCTCTGTTTCCATGGCAGCAAAAAATTATCAAATGTGAAATATCTCAAGTTTTGAAAGGCATTTCTATACAGTTTGCTTTACATACATACCATGCTTGGTTTAAATACCTTTAATGGCTTATGCTCACTGAAACAAAAATGTTTATGCACAGACAGACAGATATATCTTCCACATAAGATGGTATTTTCTACATTCCATGTCCCACCAAAAATGTCTGCTGGGAGACAGAATAGTTTGTCAAAGATTTCATATATAGTGAGTGCTTGTTTACACAGTATACTAGGAAACGATAAGCATCACAAGTTTTGCACCACAAATGAAAATAATGGATGGATGAATAATGGACACCAATGTCAAAAATAGTGAAACAAAAAATTGTGAACAGCATAAGGACACATTCACACCACTAGAATAAAACACTGTACCAAAATTGTACAGAGGTATTTTGTATGGTTTGAGTTTTGCCCCAAAAACTTTAATACAGTGTATACTTGATGGTCTGAAAGTTTGCAGTATCTCTAATTTTTCATACATCATCAATCACCAAATACAACTTTTGTCCTCCAATATGTCATACTGAGCACATTTAAAAAAAAAATATTTTGCCTATTTGGGTAACTATAATCATTTGTATGTTTGAAAAAATATTAATACAAAGTGTATAAATAATTACATACATTATAACAATAAATTTTAAAATTTAGACATGCTATAATAGTGTATGCACTTATAAAGGTTGAAGTATGTACCTGAAGCTGAAGTAATGGTAAAACTGGGTCAAGATTTCAGACTGATATGAAAAAGATAGCACATACCATGTCTCTGATATATCAGGCTCCCAAAATCCCTTTTTTTTTTGTAGTTTGACCCTTTATTTGAATACTTTTATGGAAATAAAGTATCAATTCATATACCAATTTCTTTTTTGTAGTTTGACCCTTTATTTGAATACTTTTATGGAAATAAAGTATCAATTCATATATTACAATTCATAATTTGCCAGTATGTGAGCTCCCAAAATTTTCCCTTCAATCTGCAAGCCTCTAAGTTACCAATCATTTTTTGACTTAAGAGTTACCATATATTTTCACATATAAGTCCAACTCCACTGCAAACTTCACAGACCTGATAAGCCATCACATAATGTGCTAGCAGATCTGGGTTAATGCAGTTTGCTTGGGGTGATTAGTAGAACAAACAACATGAATCAAAATCTGCAGGCACAATATGTGATGGCAGATCAGGGTCATTGTCATTTTAAGTTGGACCTAATTTAAAAAGGAGTATTTATGATATACATGATTTAATTTTACAATATTACTCATATTGAAACTAATATTTAATTTGAAAGTTATTCATGAACAATATACAGGGATTAGAATTAGGAGTGTAAACCTCAAGAATCATTTAAAAATATTATCCTAACGGAGACAAAATATACTGAAAATACTGGCAGAGAGATTAACGTGGTAAGACAAGTGATGTGTAACATATGGCACTCGCATACAAGTCAAATTCAACTTCAAACAACAAAGATTATCAGCTGTTGTCACATAATGTGCTGGCAGATCAGGATTCTATTGTTTGTTCTACTTATAACTTCTAAGAAACTGCACTGACCAAGGTCTGCCAGCACATTATGTGATTGTAGATCTGGGTTTATGGCAGTCTGCAGATGAATCAGTCTTGTACACGAATATCAGCAGTACTTCTCAATAGATTAACCCCCTTTAAAGAAAGATTCTACCATTCACACACAGCTGTAGATTTTCAGTGGGAAAACCAAGTTCCATGTAAACTGTACTCTTAAATACCTTCACCTAAACAGTAAAATTGCATATGAAATGATTTTGTTTTACAAAGTGGCTTTAATAATACTTTGAAGATTTTATTCTAGAAAATTCCAGAATCAATTTTTCTGAGAGAAGGTGCACACAGCTGATGATAGAATAATTGCATCTGAGCAGCCCTCTGCAAATACATTTGTGTCAAACTATTTTTACTTTCAACTTGCATTTGGCAAAATAAAACTATCATGGATTGGACATCACACAGAAGAGGTGCTTTGTTCATCTTTCTCAACACTGTTGCTGCTATTTTTTCCGTGATCCATTACCTTGGTCATAGGAAATTCCATTGGATGTTCAGAAAATATAACCTGTTCTGGATCTGCACTTTCTTCAATTTCATCCTCACTACTGCTGTCTGTTTGAAAGTTCTTCTTCTGAGCTTCAGCATCTAAGTGACCCTGAATTGCATTCCGCAACTGAAATGGAGTTTATTTTTATGGTTTATTGAGTTAAAAGCTTTCACATCATGTTGAAATCTGCATGTAAAATGTCAATCTAATCTTCCAAAATCCAATGAGGTCTGTGCTTGTAAAACTTGCATGCCCCCACAATAGATAAAAGTCTATATCCAAAATAGTATGAATGTCATAAAATCATTCAAACAGCAACAAGCTTACTCATCTCCATATGAAAATAAGCAGGCATTTAAAACTTTAAATGCCTTAGTGATTTCAATAAAATCATGCTAACAAAGTTTGATAAACAAAACTTTATTGGTCCAAAAGGTTAAAAACCTTTGTTAAAAACCCAAATTATTCCAACAGCATGGAAATAAGGTCTTCTACATACAGAGATAAATATGCTGACAAAATGTTAACAGCTTAAGTCGGAGAGATTGTGATCTAACAAAGCTTCCACAGACAGAGTCTAAGTCTAAAAAGTATAAAAACTTCTAAAAATTCAAAAAATACTGAAATAGCATGAAAATATAATCAGTTCATCCATATATAAATTGAAAAATTCCAACAAAATACAACAAAATATCATTATGGATATAGAGAGATTGAAGGAAAATTGGATGGATGGACAAAAGAAACTCAAGATGAGCTGCTACAAGCAGTGGGGATAAAATTATGGAATTTAATATTTCTTGTATGTCACAAGTTGATGGTACAGGTATGTAAGTTGATGGTACAGGTATGTATTTTGTGTACTGGTGTGTGAACAAGTTGATGGCACAGGTTGCATATAATTGCATGTGCTAGGGAAAGTATTTGGTGTAAAAACAGAAATCCAAATCAACACATAAAATATCACAAAAATTCCGAAATAAACCCATACAAAAAAGAAGATACAACTGTGATGTCATGCACCAATCAAAGTGGTACTATGATGTCATGTGGTATTAAATAACAGTCATGTAAGGCAGACAGGGCAGAAAAATCTTGCTCAAATTCTGAAGACTGTAAGACTCCACTATGGAGTTTACCAATTTTATATATGGAAAGCAATTAAAAGAAAAGGTGTTTACAGGATTTTCTCTACTGATAATCTTTTTCTAAAAAGGAATGTGCATATTTTATGGTAAAGAACCTACACAAGTCATATGTGAGACTGCCTCAGGCACGTCAAAGTATGCCTCACTTTCTGACATAGCCATGAAAACAACAGCTATAATGCTGTGAACCTGCTGTTGCCTGTCCAGGAAACATTTCCAGTTCATGTGTACAAAATATGGCTCTTACATTCCCTGGCCTGCAAAATCTGTTGATAGCAGTGACTTTAGTGTAAAGACCAGTATGTGTATATTTTGTGGAAGGCTCAATTACAGTTAGACTGCAGTCATCATTGTGTGAAAAAAGGCCTGCTGTCACTTGAGTCTTGATGTTGCCATTGAGGCAGTGCTGAATGTCAGTGACTCAACCGGACTTGGATAATTGTTTAAAAGGTTTGTGATCTTTCTTGTTTAAAAGGATGATGGACATGGATTATATGTATAATGATTAATGATAGAGCAAGAGAAGAAGTACAGAACCCTGCATACAGAAACCAGAAAACTTGTTCAATTGATATGCAAATAAGTGAGTCTTTCCTGGACATTGTAAGATTGAGTAGAGAAGGGGGTTCCAAACAAACTTTTCAAAGTCAGCAGTGGGGGAAAATAAAGAAGCCTTGTATGATGGTGGTGATCACTGGACAAGAGTTTCCTATGATGGTGGTGATCACTGGACAAGGGAAACATGTATTTAGGGTTGATATATGAGACTAGAAGACTGTCCATGTTGAGAAATGTTTACCTCCATATACTGGTCTGAGATAGCTACCATATTTCCAGGATACAGACATTGCCAGAACCTGTACTGGGTCACAATGGAGCAAAACCAATAACAGAATGGTCAGGTGCTGGTTCATGGTGGTTTCATAGCAAAAACAGCAAATTTAAAGCTTTGCATATTCTAAATTAGTCCTGCAACTCAGGATTGATTTTTATTTACACAGAAGCATGAGAACTTAAGGTACCTACTATTCAAGAAAAATATGGTGAAAAAGCCTTTGTGGGTACCTGTGACACATGATTTACCCAAATAAAAAAAATAAACTCACTTTTCCTGATCAAGTCTACGGCACTGCAAATGATTAATTTACAATGAAAACAGATGAAATTCAGTGAAGAAATCATACAACCATGTGACAAAGATTTGCTGAAACTTGAGAAAAAGCATAGAAAGAAAGGTCTCTGTAATGCCTCTCATAAAAGCATGTCGTCTAGGTAAATAGTATAAATTATATGGCATAAATTGGTTGATCAAAGGGAGACCACTCTCAACTGATCATCATTTCATTAAGCAAATGTATGAGCAATTTTAATGCTTAAAATAAACAACAATTAAATAAGAGATTAATATCTTTTCTTTGTCTTGGTGGGTGGGGGGCTGGATTTCTGAGGTAATGCATTTCTGTTATTATACCTGTCAACCCCTTGAGATGAAAACCTGTACGCCAGACCAATAAAAACCTTACAAAGACCCCAAAAAACTTACATGAAAAAATGTATTCATACATTTAATAAGATCAACAGTTTTAAAGCAACAAATGCCATAAACAAGCTAATTTTACACACATTTACATAATTATTTACATCTCTGACACTGTTTTATTCTTTTGATATTGAGTGTGTTGTAACACACACACGTTATTGCAACACATGCACCTTTTGCACTCTTCAAAATGTAATCAGGGGTTTAAAGTCTATGCAGCAGGTGTCAATGTTTAATTTACACTGTAAAAATTATTTCAGTGTGTCTGCATTCAGGGACTTCCTACAATCTGTATTTTTTTCATCATAGAAAAAGATCTCTCACTGTAGTCTGCATTGTTGTGAGGCAAAGTAAGTAGTCGCTGAAGAACTAATTTCAGATTTGGGAAGTGGATGCCACCAGTACTAATTGTCTGGCTGATAATATCCAGCTAGTAGCTACAAAAGATTCTTTTCTGGCGACTGTCTGTTAATACAGGCAGCATGCAATAATCATCAAACTCATCTTTATGTGCTTCATGATCCAGGTGTGGAGCAACTCAAAAACAAAAGTTTTGCTACTAGTAAAAAAAAAAAATATGTGCAAGGTATTTTGAAAAACAAATTTTCAAGGTGTAATATTAACTTCTTTGGCTTTATCATGGTCTCATTATTACATATTTATATTTTTCTCCCATAAACCCTTAGTCATACAATGTAAGATCTTGACCTGATATTTATTTTGTGGGTGTCGAGGTCTTACTGCCCAATAACGGTGCTGTGTATCGTGTTCTAACGTTGATTAACATCAGAATGATAAGTCAAATTTTCAGGAATATCTGACACACTTGGCATCCCATATTGGCGCTATTTTACAAATTGACAGTATAATGTTTTACTCAGGCTTTACTTAACACCAATGTCTTTTTCCTAATAAATTCAAATTTCCACACAAGCAAATGGACATGTTTTCAAATTCCATTGGCCTACATTTCAGTCATTCACAAGAATGAACTCAAATTCTTATTAGCCTAAATTGGATTCATAAGCTCAGTAAAGGTTAGTGCTTTCTGAATAATTGGTCTGGTCAAGAATCAGTCACTTTGCAGGAATGATCAATTTATAATTTTGGTCAAAATTTACTTCTGCATCATTCCCACTGTTTCAGACTTTACATCATTTGAAAAATTGCTCCAGCTTTTGCAAGACATCACATGGACAAATTTATCAATTATTACTTGGTTATTTAACTGAAACTGATGACTGATCATGAAATGTCATCAGATTTCCAATACTAGTAAAAAAATTTATACATTCAAAATTGGCCATTTGAGATCTGAAGATGAATTTGCTATGGTACAATATCAAAACTGCACTTATAAAATATTTATCCCCACAATTTTGGAGTAAAAGTTTGAAGGTTGGTACTCTTACTCATCAAAACAAGTTTATGTTTATGTCTGTGTAATATTATGAAACTAATATAGGATGTCTAATTTTGGGATATGATTATGGGGTTGGAGGATGCATGACAGTTTTAGAATTTTTATCCATCCCTTCGCAGGTGAAGCTTGAAGGTGAGAAGAGTTGTATTTACAGTGTGACCCTACTACAGCATGCTCTTTTATAAAACAAATTCAGATATAACACGATTGTGGCGTGGCTCCCAAAACTTCATATGCATGTATTTTTCTCGTATGCGAAACAATATTTTTTTCTTAAAAGTATGAAAAATAACATGTTAAGAGTTTACTGTCATTTTGGGGAAGAGATCGTGTATGAATTCTAATATAAGACAACTGTGTAATGGTTCCTGAAATTTTGCATGCATGTAATTTTCTCGCACATGAAAAAAAAAATTTCTTCTTAAAAGTATGAAAAATAATGTATAAAAAGTTTATTCAAGGATCAAGCTGGGCTTCACCAGTGTAAAAAATTGCAATCTTCATTCCTTATCAGTGACAAAATATAGCATTTGGCGATTCTTTTCGGCTACAACATTGCTGGATGTTTAAACTTGTATATACAATGTTGGGCTTTGGAGTGGAGAAATTCAAATGAACCATGAAAGGAAGCCACAAACATGGATATAAATCACTGGAATCTTTCTATTGCTGTCTAAAAATTCCTTTGTTCACACTGACAACCATCTGAACAGTGCACTGTTATATTATAATCCGTTTATGCTAACATCTGGCCTGAGTACTTTATCCTGTCACTCAAAATAGTCAATGCTACCGGACTAGCTACAATCTACCAAGTTTAGAAGCCAGGAACAGGTATGACTACAATTAACCAAACGATGGCTCTTTTTGTTTTCTAAATGTACCCAGAAAAAATTAGTTTTGCTGAAATTTCAAATAAAACTGATTACCTTTGAAAACACTGATCATTCTCTATAAATATTAAGCAAAGAAAAAAGAATTCAGTCTCAATCAATGTTCTACATATATTTGATGCTGACACCAGAATAACAAATGGTCATTTGTTTGGTCCTCCAAATTTGTTTTTTAGTGGTGACTTCAATAACACATGCACCCTTCATCAAAGCAGGCTGACTACAATCTTCAATAAATATAAAGCACCTTTCATTAGAAGAAGTCAGCACCAAACTTAAATAAATGCAATGGAATCTGATGGAATGTTGCATTTTCCATCCTGACTGAAAAAAGTTTATTGTGCCATTTCCTTTTTTGCTGGAAAAACGTTTATGCTTACAATCATAAACATTTGATATGATAAAATGCATCATTTTCTTCAGCTAACTGACTTGGTTGGTTATAACATGGTTCAGTCTATAACACAGTCAGGTTCTATGGACCCCAACCACCATGTCATAACATGGTCACACTGTATGTATAATGCAATGCATGGAACACAGATATAACTAAGAATAGCATGGGGATAATGGTATTCTGCTACAAACTTCTAGTTTACTTTTCATTTTTTAATGTAATTTAGTTTAGTCTTACCTCTTTCAGAGCCACAATGCCTACTAGTCTCCCTGTATTTGTGACATAGGCATGATTCAGAGCAAGTAAAGAAAATAGGGAATGAACCTGAAATAAATTGCCATTTTTTAGTATAAGATAAAATGATAAGAATTCTTTATTTTAGTCCATTTATCTAAATTAAAAATAAATATAAAATAAAAGTATTTTAAACATAAAAGATTGCAGATATCTTATGTAGAAATATACAGTCACATTTACAACAACAGGTGTCCAACAATGTTAAGAATGAAGTCATTTAAAACATTTAAAGAGTAATTTGTTCCATCTATCTATAATATGAGAATTTAAACAAATGTCATAGTTTCAGAGATGTAATGATACAATTTTACAATTAGACATTATTGTCATATGTTAAATAATACGATAATTTCACAATGAAGGAGTTACAGGTTTCTTATAACATCATTAACCTGAAAAGTGACTATTTTGTTTTACTGAATACCAATTTACTTTGATTTTGTGCTTGATACAAATTGTGAATTTAAGACCCAACAAACACTGATGCTTCTGTGTGAACAATAGGACCCCTTGCTCAAACCAAAAACTTGAGTACTGATAGAAAGATCATTTTTCATGAAACTATGAAAATAAATGTCCACAGAATTCACTAAAATACTATAAATCAAATACGAACGAATGACTATATATGCTACCTGGGACAGGAAAATGTCATATAAGACATGTACTACTTATGCTAACACCCTATGGTTGATCACTTTCAGTCTGCATACCACTAACACCCCATGGTTGATCACATTCAGTCTGCATACCACTAACACCCCATGGTTGATCACTTTCAGTCTGCATACCACTGATGTGAGGACCTTATGGTCCTGCACTCTTACTGTATACAGTAATTATGCTAAGACCCTCTGATCCACCACTTTTTAATCTGTATTCTAGTTTTACTAGCACATATGGTCCAGCACTCTCAAAGTACATACTACTTATGCAAGTACCCAGTGGTCTTACAATCTTTATGTACATACTACTTATGCCATCTGCAACAACATTAAGTTGCACAAGACATGTCTTTGATGTACAGTGATACACCAGTGAGATGCATTATTTAGTCCACCATATACTTAAATTGCATCCATAACTACCTTCCACTTTGACTGGACACTGGGTAAACTAATACTGTGGTCAGACCAATTCACTCAAGAACACATTCCCTTCTTGGGAATTTGCAAAGAGAACTGAAAACAAGTTTTCTACAAGCCTGCATTAGTACTGAAGAATGCAATCATAAACTCCACAGTAAAAAAGCACTCCACATTCAGAACAGTACAATTAGCTAATTTAAAGAACAAGACACATAGTGCATTAAAAGGTAGAAAAATGTCAGTTCTTCAAAGGAAAGAAAACACAATTTACTTTTTTGTATCAATTTGATGAAATGGGTGCCAGGTGTCTTTTCCCATATACACCAATGCAGATGACCCAGGCTGGCCTGGACAGGTATTAGATCCATGACCTTGGATTATGAGTCCATAGTTCAACTAACTGAACAACCATGGCTACCAATAGTAATGGTAATCTCTCATTTCAGGAGACAAATGCATCTTATCAGCTGTACCTTTAAAAAAAGCTTGTTACACCACTGACTAATATATGTACTAAATTTCATAGAAATATCTTAAATGGTTCTGGAGTTTTTGCCCAGGGAGTGAAAGTGTGGATGATGGAATGATGGACAGATGAATGACAAAAACATGAACAATACTGAAGTTCAAGAATTGTTATGGCAACATGTACATCTTGACCTGTCCAGTAGTCTCATATGTGTACCAAGTTTCTGAGACATCTTGAATGGTTATGGAGTGGTGTTCTTGAAATGAAAAGAGTGATAAATGGATGAACAAATGGACAAAAAGTTTACAAATATTGTAACTGAAGAATTGTGAATAGCAAAAGGCACATCTGCATCACATGCTTAATACAGAATATATATCTTAAATACTCCTGCAGTTTTGCCATGGAAACCATTATGTGGATAATGGCTGGATGCATTGAAATTAAAAATGGACAAAAACAATACAAAAATTGAAAGTTTTATTAAAGCAAAAGGCAGAGCAACTTTCACCAAAAAATCTTGAACGGTTTGATAGTTCAACTACAGAAATGTTTATGGACCATCAAAAAGTGACAGACAGACAGATGGATTAACATAGCAATAGCTTTATCTCCATATTACATACTAGGGTATAAAAGGCAAGTGTCTGTATGACACAGATGCCCCCACTTACATTATGTAAGTGAAAAAAGTAAAGTTCAGTATCCAAGGGCAAAGTTCTAAGTTTAATAGAAGCAATAGCTAGAATAAATTTAGTCACACTTGAGCTTTACTTAGTTCATGTTAAAAAGCCAGACTTGGTTTCAGTCTGGGAAATCTTTGAAATGTTACTTAGCAGAAACAAAATTATGATAGACACAAAAGTGTTCTAAGGGATGCCATTGGATGTGTCATGACAGGACTAATGAAAGAGTTGTTATGAGATCCAACTGGATGTGACATGACAGGACAGACAAGCAGATGTGTTGTTATGGGATTCCATTTGATGTGACATGACAGGACAGAGAGATGTGTGGTTATGGGATGCCACAAGAAGTGACAAGATAGGACATACCAATGTGTTGTTATGCAATGCAAAAGGATGTGACATGATAGGACATAAGTGTTGTTATAGGATGCAACAGAATGTGACATGACAGGGTGACATACAGAAGTGTTGTTATGGGATGCCACAGGATGTGACATGTTAGGACAGACAGAAGTGTTGTTATGGGATGCCACAGGATGCGACATACTAGGACAGACAGACAGATGTATTGTTATGGGATGCAACAGGATGTGGCATGACAGAACAAACAGACATGGATAACCTTATGTGCCACTTCCACAGAATATGGCAGGTGTGTAAAACTAGCACTGCTGAAAGACAGTTGCTTCCTTTAAAAGATCAAAACCTTCACCAATCTAGCTACTGTTTATACCTTCACAAGAAGATAAAGTTTATAATGTATACGATAATCTAATACATGAAAGCAGGTCATATTACCAACCGTTTATGTGTTCCAACGTTATACCGTTTTATATGCATTATGGGCTGGTGGCTGGGGACACTGGATAAATTTCTGGTACTTGAACTTGTTAAAGAATCAGAACAAATAGCACATAAAATGCATACTGTATACACTCACTTATAAGTTGACTCCAACTGCAAAGAACATAGACCCTGATATACCATCATATAATGTGCTGTCAGAGTATAGTCTATGTTTTTTTTATTGATTACTCCTAACAAAATGCATATACACAAATCTTCTGGTGCATGGTATGTCTATAAATCTGGGTCTGTGCAGTTTGTAGTTGGACTCCACTTCCACGTGAGTAAATACGGTAATAAGAAAATTATGGGCATGTAGAAACAACACTATCTGCATACATCTTGGACCTTATGATGGCTCTATCTGGTTAAAAAGACATTACTGGTTATATCATGCTTACATAATTTTTTGCATTGAATTCAGACATGTAATTACCTATGACAAAATGACTAAATATTGTACTTCTGTGTGTATATTTTTGGTGGAACTGTCATGGATTGACTCTAATGGAGGCAGTGAAACTGGTTGATACTTTAACTATTCATGCTATGTCAGACACACACACACACACACACACCCACACACACACATATATACACACACACACACACACATCAATGCATGAATCTCTGAATATGGTAAAGTATATGCAATCACTATGCGTGTATTTCTCATTTAATATGCATTGATTTAAGCTGGCAACTGTGCCAATGGAGCACAGTTTTGTGCCCACTTTTATTATCCAATCCCCACCCACCCCCTTTTTTTTTGATGCACCATTTTCTTCAGCTAACTGACTTGGTTGGATATAGCATGACACGGTACATAGCGAAATGATATTTTGTTGACCCCAGTCATCATGCTATAGTGGGGTTTCACTGTATAAGCATTTTTCATTGTCATTATATTGTGTACAAGAAGTAAGTTGCCACCATGTCATTTTATATCCAATATTTCTCACTAAGTTCACAGTGCTACGATAAACCTAGGTAAAAAGTGATGTCATACATTGATGACACCTTAATGCAATGATCACATAATTTTAAGTTGAACAGTTGGAACTGATTTTACAAAATGGACACTTTGATCATGGATTCTTAACATGGATGCGGCCATACCTGCCATTATTGCGGTTGGAAGAAACAACACCTACATCTAGCCATCTGCAAATCCAAGCCTCAAGTAAATTGGGCACAGATACCATATGTACTCACTAAGTTGAGTAAAACTGCAAACAACAAAGATCCTGATCTACTATAGCATAACTTGGCTGCAGATCAAAGTCTATGTTGTTTGTTCTACTGATTACTCCTAATAAACTGAACTGACTCAGATCTGCCAGCGCATGATGTGACAGCAGATCTGGGTCTGTGCAGTTTGCAGTTGGACTTGTCTTATAAGCGAGTACATATGGTAGTACTGTCAATCTATACCTTGTGTAATGATGTCCTCTCCACCAGTTGGAAGGGAGCCGGGTCAATCTGACATCCATCCCAGTCTATCCTCATCTGTAGCTGATCATTCTCCCATGCTTCTTGCTAGAGAAACAAATATTTTAGTCCAACTGCAAACAACACTGACTCTGATCTGCTGCAGCTGCATAATGTGCTGGAAGATCAGAGTCTATTTTGTTTATTTACTGATTATTCCTACATAACTGCACAGACCCAGATATACTGGAGCATCATGTAATGGAAGATCTGGGTTTGTGCAGTTTGCAGTTGGACTAGATGTCACGGAATTGTATGAATCCCTTTATTTATTAAATACATGGACTTGGGTTTCATTTTTTTGTGTACAACAATATCCGAGGGTGATTTATGTATATTGTACAATATTTCGAAACAGCAAGTTTGGTTCATCCTGTGCCGTACGTGCAAAGTGCTTTCGATGGGAAAAATTGATATTCATCATGTGCACGGACAATGTAGGGCTACATCGTCTGTATATAAAAACCTCAACGTAGGACAAAATCTTTACATTATGGAATGTCTTGTCAGTGAGCAGTCCACTTAAGGACTTGCAAATCTTCAGTTGTAATGGTATGTGAGTTATTTATTAATTTCTTATGTATATTATAGGTTATACCTATTGTACTACCACATTTATTTTTGTATATTTTCTGTGTAACTTCGGTTTGCGTAGTATAATGCAATTATTTTCTTTTTTTGTATGTGACTTAACAAGCGATCTATATTAGTGATAAAGTTGCATTTTATTAAGAAACATTTAGTACCATAAGATTCTTATCGGACACAGGTAGGTTCACTTCTGAACCTGTTTGTTGCTTTGTAATGTTGTGCTGATAATGTAATTTGTATAGTTTACCATATATAACGTCATTACGTGTTATCGTATATACCCGTGTCATTCTTAGTACACTGTGTTGGATTTATTTTCAGCTGATTAGAGCTGACCATGGTGATCAGAGTTGACCGTGGCAGCTGTGGAGCTGACCATAGTGGTCAGGGTTGATGGGGTACCAGCTGTAGAGCTGACCATAGAAGTTGACCATGACAGCAGTGGCACTGGCCATAGTAGTTGTGTGGCTGACAATGGAGCTAGTTGAACGGCAGCTGTGCAGCTGATTGAACAGTGTGTTGCTGGTTGAGTAGCAGGTGATTGAGCACTGCTGACTGATTGGTGGGTGCTGATTGCTTGATTGACCAAGGAATTGAATGATGCTTGGTGACTACCTGTAATGCTGATTCCTTGATTGACCAGTGTGACTGGTAGCTAAGTATGTTAGTGACAGAGTGTTTTGTCTAACTCCATACATGTAATCTCTTCGTCATGGGCTAATTTTGGGGTTTGTTATACCCAGTCTTTTGGGACTGTAAAGATATTTTGTATGATATCCGTCCCATCGTTTCATCATTTTACTATCTGAGTAAAGTACCGCATTTTTCACTATCTGAGTGAATACATCATTTTACTATATCAGTAAAGTACATAATTTTTACTATTTGAGTAAAACACATCATTCTTTTCGTCGTGCAAAATTACCGTGAATAATTTTTACTATCTGAGTAAACATATTCTTTTCATCATGTGAAATTACAGTGAATCATTTTTACTATTTGAGTAAAACATATTGTTTTCGTCATGTGAAATTACTGTGAATCATTAACCTTTGTCCTTGTACTGTGTAAGGTCATTTACTTGTATTCATATTTATGTTTCATTATTAGGTTCATGCAGATTGTGGTAATTTTGTCCAATATTTGGATCTTAGACACGCACATATTAATCATAATTCTTTTTCCATTCAAGTCATTCATCAATAAACATTGTATTTGTATCACCATCAAAAGTGTTCTGTTACAAATCTGAAATCCAACCTGGTTATCTTGTTACACTAGATTTATATGAAAGGTTTTTGTAAGTATATAAGGGTACAAGTAACTGTGTGGTGGGAATATTGTGCATCATTAATGGGACATGTTCCAGATCTGATCCTGTATATCAATGGTTATACTATCACAAATGTTTAGTTTTATTGTTGACAAATTAATGAAACACAAATCCTTTGAAGGGACTGACACTCTACTGGCCAAACAGAATTTCCAGGAATCCCACACAAGTCCACTTCCTGATTGTAACTGCTAACTATTGAAACCCTCTCTGATACTGTTGAGAAATTCCAACATGCCAAATTTGGTAACAAAACTATTTTCTTATATATTTGAAAAACAATGGTATCATACTGCTTTAAGCAGTCACTGCAATATATCAACAGTGACCACTCAGTGTACACAAACTAAACTTTTGGTTCATGAGGAAGGCATAGTTTAAAGGTATAGCACATGAATCAATGTGTAAAGATTTTCTAATTTCAATTGTACTCACTGTACTCCAGTCACAATGTCAGTGTAACTTAAAGGTGCCAATATGTCAAATTCCAAATTCCGGTAGTTTTTATGCATTAGGGAAAAGGATCAATTCAAGGTAGTCTGCTTGCTGGATGGTCAGAAAGGCAACTGTGATATTGTAACAGAAATGAGTTATCTCTGTCACCAGTATGACAGGTATCATTCATTATCTTCATCTATATGCCTGTGAAATGAGCTATCTCTAATGAAAAAAGCTGATCTATGAGGAGAAATACTTTTCATTAGGGTCAGGGATCATTCAACGTTTAAAAATTAGTCTGCAAAGTCATGAGTTATAACAACTGTTTCATTCCCTATTCATAACGTGCCTCTCACATAAATGGACTGTCTTTTGAACTCGGCAAGCTGAGAAAATGATTAATCCCGATTTGAAGTGTGAACAGCTAGCTGACTGTAAACCATTTTATACAAGTTGGCCAAGTTAGTCAGTCTGCTGTTTCATGAGTTATATGTGTAAATTATTAGTAAAATTAGTGTTTTGTCATGGTGCAAAAAAAAAAGATCGATGATTTTTTAAAAGACAGAGATGATTTAATATATAGGATGGATTCAAGTGAACAGGATACAGTCATCTTGTGTGGAAAATAAGTTTGGGAAGAACAACATATACAAGTATTTTATTATCCGGCTGAACAGTGCACTAAATTAAATCTGTTGAGAATAATAATAATAATAGTACATGCAATAACAACAACAACAACAATAATAATAATAACAAAAACAACAACAACAACAATAATAACAAAAATAACAATAATTGTATTTGGTGCATGGTGTTTGTTCAAAATTCAAGTTGGAAACATGAACCTGCATACAGAGGTCTCCCATGGTGGCTGCTATTAGAGTCAAGACGACTCAAATTGTCCATATCGGAAGAGATACAATTTATATTTAGAACTAACTAAACTTTCTAAGTCTAAGATTATTAGCTCCCTTACCCAAAAAACAATTACACCCAAATAACAAATAGCTATTATAGCTAAATAACAAACAGTTATTACTGTCATTATACAGTGCTTTTCAGCCAAAATTAAAAACAAATTAAGTCCAAGAAGCATGTCACCAAACTGATTATTACAAAGAAGTATTTATTTGACAATTAACTTAAAATAGAATGATTTCAACTGATTTTTCTCAAGTCCTTACAGATTAATGAAATATTATAATGGAATGAAATATGAATGTTTAATATCTGCATTGCATACAATCAAAGCCAAGATAGAAACATAATTATCAGCACTTGTTCAAGCAGACTGATGGACCTCACAATGTACCAGTTCACAGACAGACAAATGCACAGTAAGAAGATAAAATAAAAGCTACCCAAAAATATTCCTACCATATCACAGGTAGCAAAATAATTTTCTCTCTCATATCAACACAAAAAAGAATCTATGAACATTATTTCCCTAATTCACAGAATACATTGTACATAAAACATGGAAAATTAAAATGTGCAAATGTCAAAAAACCCACAAAATCAGTGCTGGAATTTTCATTGTACAGAGTTTTAGAGACTGGGTATGAAATGACCTAGAACCCAATGCTACGAGATTTTGGGAAATGCCACACCATCCTAAGTTACTACTTCTCAGACAGTATCCTGAAATCTTCCATGCTAAGACAATTCATGCAAAACCTTTGTGAGTAGTACTTAATACCAACTTGTTTGAAGTCAGTTAAATAGTGACCTTATGGAAAGAAACAAAGTTTGCACTGGTACAAACACCGATATCTCACTTTGCAATTTACAGTCATGCCAAAAAACCTCAAGACAATAAAGTCATTTCCATTCTCCCCCTACCAAAATGCATGTAAGGAGATGGAAGAACTGAATTTCATATATGTCTGTTTTTATAAAGTGTACTGGGAAGTGACAGTCATCCTGAATTTCAATCCAGAAATGGACATGTGAATAATGTTTGGATGCAAGAACAAATGGACAAAAACATTTAAAATATTGAAACCAAATAACTGTGAATAGCAAAAGACACATCTAAGCCACTTGTTTAATATGAGTACCAAATATCATAAAGATATCTTGTTTCATATGAGTACCAAATATTAGATATCTTGTTTAAGATGAGAACCAAACATCAGAGATATCTTGTTTAATATGAGTACCAAATATCATACATCTTGTTTAATATAAGTACCAATTATCATAGATATCTTGTTTAACATGAGAACCAAATATCAATATATCTTGTTTAACATTAAGACTGTATATCATAAAGATATCTTGTTTAATATGAGTACCAAATATCAGAGATATCTTGTTTAACATGAGTACCTAATAAAGATATGCCTTGTTTAATGAGTACCAAATATCATAGATATGCCTTGTTTAATATGATTACCAAATATCATTGATATCTTGTTTAATACAAATACCAAATATCT
This sequence comes from Megalonaias nervosa, assembly GCA_016617855.1. Taxonomy (NCBI): domain Eukaryota; kingdom Metazoa; phylum Mollusca; class Bivalvia; order Unionida; family Unionidae; genus Megalonaias; species Megalonaias nervosa. The sequence goes on along the minus strand of JAECUM010009284.1, from coordinate 35,077 downwards.
TTGAGATATTTTGTTTAATATGAGTACCATAGGTCATAGAGATATCTTGAATGGTTTTAGAGTCATGCTCCAGAGGAATAACAGTATGATGCTTTTGAATGTCACCATCATAGAGGCCATGATGGATGTTATACAAGTCTTTCAGTGAAAACTCTGTACTGATATGACCATCCATTCAGTAGAGGTAGTGACAACAAGATTTTCAAGATCATCACTTTGGGAGCAACACTGGATGTTAGATTGGTGTCATTTTCATTCAGGACCAGCTAGATAGGAGTAGAAATATTTTAGTTAAAACCCAATGTCAATATGACCATTAACTTAAGAAGTAGTAGTGATTAAACAAATTTTTAGTTGGTCATCATGGTGGCCATATTGAATGTTCAAGGGGCATCATTTTAATTTAACCGACTAGACATTATAAGAAGTATTTGTTAAAAAAAACCTGTCAATCATCCACTCTGGAGATTTTCATAATGGCCACCATGGCAGCCATATTGGATGACATGCTGGCACCATTTTACCTTGAAAGTACTCATAAATACAGAACCATAACTATCACATGCTGAGTATAAACCTCTGATAGAAACAGGTGAATCACATAGCTGATGGGATAAAATAAAATTATTGCAAAACAACTTCTGCTTAGGTTTTGATGCTTTCTTGAATCTGGTGGTACATATGCTGTCAGTAATTTTTTCAGTAAAATAGAAATAACTTACTTTGTCTGTTGATAAATTTTTAACCCTCACTGGTTCTGGAGGCTGAAATAAAAAATTACAAAGTTTAATATTTATTTGTTTATTCTACCAATAAAATTTATGGAGGTGGGATGGGGGTACAATGAAAAAAGAAACAGGTTGTATCTGAAGGCAATTAGATGGACAAAGCTCACTGAGTGCTATTATAAACAAATCCATATTTGTCTACCTATGCAGAACACTCCACTAGGAAGCTGACCAGCAATCCAATGGTTCGTGTGGGTAACAAAATTATTGCTGCATTCATGATCCACATGGAGATAATGGCCCTAATTACAATTTTGACAATTCCACTGCCAGGTGTTGCAGGAGAAGCTTGTAGCCAACAACTGCTGTATATTTGCACTGCCACTTACAATTTCAGAATTTCAGTCGAATATGTTCATTAAAAAAATGTATAATATATTCTGTATTCTGTCTGAGACATTTTATCTAATTAAGATTAACATGATCTTCCATTCAAAACCTATCTGTCCAAGCCAAGAACACACTTGCTTTATCCGATTGTGGGTTAATGAAAGTGATTTCCTACACAAAATTCAATGTACATCAACGAGAACCTTAATTGTTTAGTCTCTTTCCTTTCATGCCCAATTGATTGCGATCAGGAGTGGTGAACACATGCTAAAAATTTGTAACAAAGTGTCCCACAGTTGTAAAAATTATGCAGTACGGAGGTGACAGCATGAAAATAGATACACTAAAACAAAATAGGCCAGTGTATTCTTATTAATACAGGGTACAAATGATACCAGTGATGATAACATGTCAAACATTGTACTTACAGTCTGTCCTAAACACATGATACAAGTACTTGATAAACATAAAATATAACATGCATATTCAGACGTTTATTAAGCATAATTCCTGAATTATTTTAGAAACAAAAATCTGAAATGTATTTAAAATCTGTAACAATTTCTGCAAATATGCAGAATTATAAAGTAGGCAAGGCAGGTGCAACTTCTTCGAGACCATAGACTGGATAGCAATTTTTAAAGCCACATCATATGACATAAATGTAACCAGATAAAATCAGGTTACTGGCTGGATGTGGCATGTGGGCTGTAAGTTACATATGCCTGAAGTATGCATACAGTCTCTCGGGTCCCAGGCTTAGCCTACACCATAATAGATCATCTTCTAAATTAATTTTCTTCTTGTTGACTTTAGTTTGTGTATTATTACAAAACATCAAGTTTGCTATTTTCCTTATTATTCTATCACCTGGCAAACTGCATTTTCCCACACTTCGTTTTTAATACTTTTGTTTTAACTGTGTTTTTTTAACAAGCTAAATTATTATGACATATTCATTTCATTCAAAGAACTATGAACATACTGCAGTTGTTCAATATCAATATTATTGAGTGTTATTATTCTGCATTATACTTATTTTCCTTACTAACAGGATGGAACCCATAGGATCATCAGAAAAAAAAGGATATGAATTATCTATTTGAATTTTTGACAAAATTGTATAACAAAACAAAACATTTTCAAACAAATTTCACATTTTCTTTCAAAGAAAGTCTGATCATTTCAGCAAGTGGTGGGGGGATACCCCACCCACATGGGAAGATGGTCTTTTGACCACCAAAGACAGGCTTTGCACCCAGTCCCCCACCTCCTGCTACTTTTTCTGCTATTTTATTAGGTACTGAAATTTACAATTTTTAATTTATGTCAATAACAGTTGTAGCAGCCAACCACTGACTTTTACTGAAGGCCTATACTTCTGTTTCCATGTTAACGCAATTCTCCATAAAAATTCCATAACTTTTCCATACTGTCATCATGGAGTACATGGACATGTTATGGAAACTACATAGACATCACATGGAGACTTGCAGCATGACAGTATCATCATGTACATCACATAGAAATGGCATGGAAAAACTGGATTTTAACAAAAAAATACAACCAGTGAATGCATAATTTAAACATGGAAATCTGTAGTCTTTAACAAATCCACACACACAGAATGTGGACTTTGACAAATTTGCAAATGGAACCTGACAAGTTTGATGCGGAAGAAGTTTCACTGATTGTTGTTAGGTAATAAAGTTACAATATTACCACTGACTGTCTGCAGAAATATGTACACACTTTTGGAAAAAGACAGTTTGGGTTTGTAAATGAATAATGCACTGGTCTATAAAGGTGATTTTGACAGGAAGTACACATCATTCACAGTTCATCATGCTTTCTTTGATATATCAGGATCTGACCATGGTCATGAGGATTTATCTTGCATGTTCCTGTACCAACAATTTAGTAACATCATTTGTTAAATTAGCAACATAAGTCATATGTTACAATGCTTAGGTTTAGATTAACAGTGGTTGTACAAGCTATGCCCACAGCAGTTGGTGCTGACATTTGTTTTGACACTGCCTTTTCACATGTAGGTGGTACAAATAATATATCCCTTTGATTATTTTTTTTTAATGCAGGAATGAAAATGTACAATTTTGGGGGAAAATATTTATTATATTTCATTTTTACTGGACAAATATATGCACTAATTCAGCAGTCACTAGTGGAAAAATGAACGAATTTACATTTAAAATTATACAAAATGATATAACTTATAATAATGTGTCAATATTAAGGGCAGTGAAATACAATACAGCTGGCACTTGTATTTTTCAAGACAGTCTTCTTCATGTTTTCAAACAGTTGGCTCAAATTTAAAAGTACAATGCCTGGTCAATGCAACAATGTGAAAAACAACATGACAATGTTGTAAAAATACAGTGTTGCAATATGTAAAGTTTTTTTAAAATAGCAGCTAATAAGAATATTCTTAATATAGACATCTTCAAAATATCTGATAGACAAAACTAATTTTGTGCCCAAAATTAGGCCCCCCCCCCCCCGATTAGTCTTTAACTGTATAAAAATTCAAATTAAAACTGTGTCACAGTTTTAAGGATCTTTGGTAGATTCATGTACTGTATTCATCAAATGAAAAAACAACAACACATAACTGAGCACAGCATAGACCCAGATGAACCGACTGGCATATTATGCACCAAAAAATCAGGGTTAACTCTGTTTCTGACTCAAAGTAAATGCTATCGACATCGATATACTTGTGCATCATGTGATGAAAGCTCTGTGTCCGTGTTGTTCAAAGTATGTGTACAATGCAGATAAATATTTCTGTTTAAAGTTCAAATATTATATTTTGGGTCCCCTGGTGGCTGAGTTGTCTAAAACACTCACCTTTACCAGTCACTGCCATCACACCTTTGTCCACATGGGTTTGAGTCTTGGGCTTAGCTAATGTGGGTATGTGAGAAAGCTTGCCAATATCTTTCCATGGGTCAAAGGTTCTTACCAGGGTTTCCCTGGTGCTCCACCAGTTTTACTGGTTTCCATGTGTGGCCTATCTTTTGCAAAGAAATGGCTTTAAACCCAAAACATCAACAACAAATAATATATTCAATAACAACTATATTACTTATAAATCTGCATTCCCTCACAAATGCAATCATTAATATGATGCATGACTTCTTTATAGTACAGAACCAGTGTTCATTCATTCTACATTTTTAAAACTTGGGGACAAGTTCTCATGGCAGTGGATGAAACTGAAAAAATAGCAAAATAATAGGGAACAGTGTTTATAATTTCCAAGACAAGACAGGAAGATGACTTTTAAATTGGATTTGTATTACAGTACGAGTCTGCACATGTACTGTCTCAATGTATAAATTCGTTATTCCATCTACATAAGTGTAGAAAAGTAACAAAAGTAGAAATGTTCACTTTCAAAGTTTAGCTTATACTGTATGTGCACTTACAATTCACGCTGAAATTTTATCTGCCGCTCTGGTTTGTCTTAAAGTTTCATCATTATCGTCCTTCAGGTCAGCCTTAAATCTCAATTTATTTATAACAGATTTAAATACTGAAAATTATTTTGGCATGGTCTGTATCACAACATCATTTGTGAAAAAAAGATTTAGCCTTGTGCAAGCTGCAAGTGAAAACCCTCATTAGCTATTCATGTGGCAAAGAACCAAATAAAATGATTCTAACAGATGACAGTCTAAATCAAAAGTGTTCACCACAATTTACTGTTTAGGATAAAGCATCTCAGTGACTTTTAGGTACATACTAATTCTTGTACAAAGCAGCAGCATGAGACAGTGACATGAATGGGACACAATAGTGTGACAAATAAATTTCTTTAGCAAGAAACATGGGAAAGTAAGCAAAAAGTTACAATTTGCAATGTAAAATTAGCAATGCATAACAATATAAAATGATTGTCTAACCACCAAATTCCAATCCAATCACTCACACTAAAAACTGTATTAATTTAATGAATTGATATAAGCATGCACAATATCCAGACAATAATCTTAGCTGTCAACTGGATCCAATATACTTTTGTGGTAAAACTGGTTTTCATATAGCAAACACAGTCCTGTAGTGACAATGGGATAGTGATAGCATGTGCTCTATACTTAGTTTTCCTAACCATGGAATTAATTATGAGTGAGCCAAGCACAGTCTCATGTGCTACACTTATCTTCTTGCTGGTAAAGTGGCTTTTAGGTCACACGCAAACTGTCCAGTAGTGAAAATCAGACACAATCGGACAGTGACAACATGTGCTTCACACTTAGTTTTGTCAACAGTTTAAGTTAATTATTAGTTAAGTAAGCACAGCTGCACATGTCACTAGCCTTTCTGCAGTTTGTTTACATAATTTTGCAAAATAGTTTTAATTATTTTTCATTGGTACATCTACAAAATAAGTGATGTCATGCCATAATGTCAATTTTCTGTTATGGGGGCTGGGGTGGATGGGGAAGGTAATGCAACTTTCAATACATGAATGAAAAAGAGAATATTTCAGAAATGTAAGCATTTACTTTACTTGAAAAAGAAATAATTGTTTATAGCCAAAATAAATTATTCTAAACTTAGTTGGTACTTAGCATGGTAAAACTTACCAATCTGACGTGCTTGGAAATGTTTTGTATGCCTTCCTTCTGTAATTAAATAATGAATTTCATGAAGCATTAATAATGGACTGCAGTTTACAAGTAGCTTCAAGAATATCCTTAAAACTTCTTCACACAAAATCCCCCCCCCCAAAAAACTACACACAACCCCACCCCCACTCTGTAAATATTCAGAATGAGAACAAAATAAGCAAAATAATTATGAGAGTTTATTTTATAAAATATGACTCTAGCAGGAATGTATGGCTTGTTTATGACTCTGGAGCAGGAATGTGTGGCTTATATATGACTCTGGAGCAGGAATGTATGCGTTATATATGACTCTAGTCTAGGAATGTATGGCTTATATGAGACTCTGGAGTAGGAATGTATGACTTGTATATGACTCTTGAGCAGGAATGTATGGCTCATATATGACTCTGAAGCAGGAATGTATGGCTTGTTTATGACTGGAGCAGGAATGTATGTGTCTTATATATGACTCTGGAGCAGGAATGTATGGCTTGTTTATGACTGGAGCAGGAATGTATGTGTCTTATATATGACTGGAGCAGGAATGTATCACATATATGACTCTGGAGCAGGAATGTATGGCTTGTTTATGACTGGAGCAGGAATGTATGTGTCTTATATATGACTCTGGAGCAGGAATGTATGGCTCATATATGACTCTGGAGCAGGAATGTATGGCTTGTTTATGACTGGAGCAGGAATGTATGTGTCTTATATATGACTCTGGAGCAGGAATGTATGGCTCATATATGACTCTGGAGCAGGAATGTATGGCTTGTTTATGACTGGAGCAGGAATGTATGTGTCTTATATATGACTGGAGCAGGAATGTATCACATATATGACTCTGGAGCAGGAATGTATCACATATATGACTCTGGAGTCTGAAAGTATGGCATATATATGACTCTGGTCTTGGAATGTATGGCTTATATATGACTCTGGAGCAGGAATGAAAGGTGTATATTTGACGCTGGTGTAGGAATGTATTGCTTATATACAACTGGTGTAGGAATTTATCACTTATATATTACTCTGGAATGTATGGTTTTTATATAACTGGAGCTGGAATGTATGGCTTGTATATGACTGAAGAAAGAATGTATGGGTTACATATGACTCTGGAGTCTGAATGTATGGCTTATATATGACTCTGGTCTAGGATTGTATGGCTTATATATAACTCTGGTCTAGGAATGTATGGCTTATCTATGACTATGGAGTAGGAATGTATGGCTTATATATGAAGTAGGCTTCCATCTAAGCTACTTTAATTGTTATGGTATTTAAGTAAATTTCTTCCAACTTACATTCATGTAGTATGGTAAATCTTCTAAAATGCTGTCTTTGTGTTGATCAGATAATTTCCTAAAATAGTTATTGATCCCAGCTGAAACCAAAGAAAACATCAACAAGGAATTAATACATAGTCCTTAAAGGAAATTACAATGAAACCCCATTAATCTGGTTACTTCTTTAACATGGATAAATCAGTCTGGACTAACAACAGGCTTTTCAGCTATATTTTCCAAAATTAAAGTGATTTTACAGGACATGGGAGGGGTGTCATTAAAAAATGTATGGATTTTATAAAGCAATTTTAGATAAATATAGTGACAATAGTCTGCATCCTTACCATATTTGTTGAAGTAATTAAACATGCCAATTAGCAAATATTTATAATTAAATTTAACAAATATCATCAGAAACTAACAAACACAGATGTATTGTGTGCATCCATCAAGATAAATAATTCTTTGTCCCATTTTACTCCCTCTTCTTAAAAAAAGGAACTGTAAAAAAAAAAAAACTGGCACTTGCTTCTCCCACATAAAACAGGGATATTATAGTGATTTTGGAAATATTATGGGGAATGATATAGGAAAAAAAATCCATGGATTTTATAAGGATTCATACAAAATATTGGGATGGCTGGGAGGTTAAAAACAAATCCTTTTAAAGACTAATAGAGGAAATCTGTACCCAAAAATTGTCATTTAGAAACTGTGGCATTCTAATTAACAAGGCCCAGATTGACAAGACTTCAATGAATATTGATATCAGAACATCTGAGTTAAATAAGACGCTGAATGGACAAATTTACCAAATCTGTATTTTATTTTGCATTCCGTCTGCACTCCATTCATGTCTGCATTTCAGTATCATCTCTTCATTTTTCATTTAATGTCAGATTGATTTTGTCAGATTTTTCATAAGCAAAAGAGTTCAAGGGTAGAATTATTTCTTTTATATCTTGTCTTATCGGAAGCATCAAAATAGCATCTGCATAAAATGCAATGGATAAAAATAAATTTACAATAATTAAAACTATAATTGCAACTGCAATAAATATAAATCAGAGAAGTAAGAATATAGATGGTTTGGATGATTAAGGAAATACTACATTAATAGTATCAAAGGAATAAACATAATTTATTCAATACTGATAATCATGTTCCTTTTTAATGACCATAAGCAAACACCAATACCCCTCCAAACACATATGATCTTAATTATAAATGTTTCAAGTCTTTTCTTTTCTTTATGTCCAAACAAAGAAATTATTAAAAAATTCATAAACATTTTGACAAAAATATTTAAATTACTTTTGATATAAGCATCTTCTACTGAGATGACTGTATTAGCTGAAGTGCAATATAGCAGTCAAACTGTGTCAAGAGAGATAACCACTGATTAATAATGTCCTCTAGCTAGGAATTATGTCCCTTTACATATTTAAACTAACTTTCCAAAATCAAAAGGTCAAAAGTGATAAATATAGAAAGCACTATTTTTACTAGCATACAACAGACAGCATGCCACAGGCATTGTGGGATGCAATCTCAATACAGCTGAAGAGTATTTGTCAGCTAAGTAAATTTTATTACCTATTTCATGCAGATAAAAATTGTACAGATACAACCTCACATAAAGATGTCATGACATCATTATCAGTTGATCATGTCTGCCTCAAGAAGAACAAGATCATGCCTTGTAAGTGTAAAAAACTGTCTGTAAAGAATCTGATCCATGATTATCATGATAAAGAGTTTTTAACTGTGGAAATTCAATAGCAGCTTGAAAGCAATCTAGTTTTAAATCCATTCATGAAATCCATCTTTCCATTTCTGTTTATCACTCACTACTCTGTATTTTATGTCTTGTAAAATTTGTACTCTGTAGTCTTTAAGATGGATTTATCATTTGATATGCATTCATTCTGTATTGCATAGTGTCATTATGGCAGTTTGAGACTCACTGACCTATTAGGGCCCTAAATCCCTAAACCCTTTCTAATACCTGTGACTTTTTTTTTTTTACTCATGAGCAGCCCAAATAGAGTTCCCATGAAGCGCCCCAGTCAGACCAATACACTGCTGTGAGCTGGCAGGCAGATCAACATACCCTGATAAACATCTACACGATTTTCACTACCCATAAATCAGCTACCTATTTTTGGTCCCTAATGCCCCAGATCTGTATCTATGCTCAGCACCAGCACCATTTTAAACTCACTCATGCTAATTGATTTTATCCTAAATAGCTATTAACTGCAGCTTGGCAACTGTATTGAGACTGCTTTGTGCCACTGTGAAAGGTTCTGAAGAAACATGTACACATGAATGTAACTGTAATGAAATTATTCTACCAGAATGCCTGCAACACCTGTTGCTATCAATATAGCAAATCCAACTAGCATGCATATGATAGTTGGTCACAATTCCTGTAACACCAAAGTCAACAAGGGTCATGGCAGTGAATCCACAAATAGCATCTACGACCACACACACGTGTTTATTTCAATGTCATTGCCAGTCATTTCTATGTCTCTGCTGGATGGCTCAGTCAACATCAGTGACATAAACTTATCTTGCACAACAACATACAACTTTTCTGGTTCTTTGCCACAGGCTTCGCACAGTTTACGTGGTTCTTGTTTCAATGTGATCCAACTTAATTAATTTATCAAGATGTTCCTCATGTGTATTTGAAAAATCATACATCTTTGGAGCCTCTTTGACAAATCTGTATGATGCATTTAGGCGAAACAGAAATTTAGTTTTTCCGTCATGTTACAAACATACCATTGTTCAGGCAATGTGATTCCTGCATTAGCTACCTGGTTGGCTATACTTGTCAACCAGTATTTCTTTGAGACAATGGTCGTCTTAAACTCTTGCTCACTTACTTCTTAGTCAGCAGACATGTTTGGTGAGTGTCAATTATTATGGTGTGAACTTGCAACCCCAGATGAGCCCTAAAAATGCCAAATTACATCTTCGAAGGCTCTGAGGTTGTTTCAGACCAGATTACATCTCATAATTGGCCTCAACTGTGTATTCATCTTCCATACATTCTTCATTTGCTCTGCATTCTGTTTTCATTTCACTAATAAAATTACTCATTTCAATGTCTGCAATAGACATTAAATTAATTCAATAAAAATGTCCTTGCTCTAAGCAGTCTTTTAAATAAAATTCTGGTTTTACTAAATCATAAAGTATTTAAGGCAGAGATCTATAAGGGTTGAAAAACAAAACTTGTACTGAAAATAATTAATCAATTTTCAGTATAAAAGGAGGGCTGTTCAATGTACAAAAAAGCTACCCACAATAACTGACAATGATGAAGATGATGATGATAATGACTATCTTCTCTTCTTTTTCAGGGCCCCAAGTGTCCGAGTGATCTAAAGTGCTAATGGTTACGGATCACTGCCATCTCACCGCTGTCTGCATGAGTTCGAGTCTCAGGCTCGGCTAATGTGAGCACGTGAGAAAGCCTGCCAGTAGCTTCTCGGGGGTCGGTGGTTCTTTCCGGGGTTTTCCAGGGTTCTTCCTCCACCAATTATACTGGCCACCATGTATAGCCTATATTGTGCTGAAAAATGGCGTTAAACCCTACAACAACAACAACTCTTCTTTTCTTCGCTGTCCCATCACAAAACTTAAATGCCTACCATATTCTTCTTATTCTTATTATTATTCCTTATCATAACCATCTTTTTTGCGTCATCATCTTCATCTTCACTACCACCACCACTACCATCATTATCATCTTACAATCACCATGACAAAATATGGGCCATTTCAAAGGGGTCAAAACATTATATTTTCTAATGATAATATTGACTGAATTCATTAAAATTAAAAAATATCAAGAACTGGAGTCCAATTATTATGTACAAAGGTATATTTATATTACAATTAAAAGTATAATTTATAACAGCAAATATAATAGAATTTTCCTGTATAAATAGGTGCCATTTTATACAAGTCATTGTGGGTAATTTTCTGCAAGGTATTATGGTTACAAATAGTAACTGAAACATTTTCTGTTCATATAAGCAATGGAGAGGTTAAAATAAGATATGGAACCAGTTTTACTCAGTGCTTACAGAAAATTACCCACAATGACTTTCATATCATACTTCAAAGTGAAGCTAAAATTAATTTTCTTGCTCAAACTAACTGGGCTCTCATTCTGCCAAGGCTTGTAGTTATCATTTTCTCAGCAAACTTGAAGGATGTGCCAACACAATGTTGTGAAGATAAAAGAATAGCCTTACTTGTTAAATCAGAAGCACTAGATGCCTTTACAATGCTTCCTGTTAAGGAACTGGTTGATGATTTCTTCAGAATGGAGCGCAGTGGGAGATTCAGTGTGTGATAAGTTTGTTTCTCTCTGTCCTTTTCTTTTTCTTTTTTTTGGCTAATGTCCAATTCATCCAGGGAATGACTTGACTGAAAAAAATGGCAAATCCTTTAAAATACAATCTTGCAAGCAAATGTCAAATTTTGTTCGAAAAAAATAATGCCTAATATGATTTCCAAATCTATCAGAAAAAGGCTGCACTATGGAATTTCCTGGATAAGGCTCCTTATAACTTTAATCATCACCCATTGTGAATTAGTATGCTTTGTTTATATAATCCTCCATTTTATCTCTTGAAACTAGCAACATATTGATTTAATGCTGCCTTTTTTTATTTTCCTTTGTTAAGAAATTTAGTCGTTTGCATCATCTTTACAACCTTATAAATACATTAAACAAGTAGATGTCAGCAACATCATTGCTAAAATCTCAAGCAACCAACCATGCATTTTCAATTACCAAATACATTTCTATAAAAAAAATGAATTGCCATCTGAGAAATCAAATCTGACTGTCTTTGACGGTTTGATGATTGGTAGTTTTAACATAACAACTGGATACAAGTAGCGGTCCAACAGGTCTACAATGGTCACCAAAGATCTGGCAGAAATTGGCCTTTATATTTAGGTGAACCAAATATACAGGTAAATGATACTTTTTGTTCCTAGCCCTAATATACAGGTGTCTTCTATGCAGAGGTGACCATGATAACAGGTCGAATATACTGTATGTAAACTCATATTTCAGTGTCATATTTGAATGTAACACATTAGTGAATTTACAACTTCAGATCTTCACCACATAAGAATATGTAATATATTATATTATGTTATATTATATTACATTACATTATATTACATTATATTATACATGCAATATGTTGATTTGTTTACTTTAGCATGGATATTTTTCAATTTTAGCCTTCTCAAAAATGCTAATAAAATTATAATCTGTAAAATTTTGTTATTCAAAGTACCAATATTCACTCTTACATAGTGTTGTCTTTATTCCCCTCTTGTGTTACTAATGACATTTTTGTCAATAATAAAAGCTGAACTTTAAGTAGTGTAATCCCAATCTAAATTTATTTGATTGGCAATAGTTCATGTTTTTTTCAGTGGCTGGACGCAATATTTTAATGTTTAAATGTCAGGTACTAACAGATTTACACAGATGGCAGCCCATCAGGTACTAACACATTTACACAGTTGGCAGCCAACACATTTACACAGACGGCAACCCATCAGATACTAACAGATTTACAAAGATGGCAGCCCGTCAGGTAGTAACACATTTACACAGATGGCAGCCCATTAGGTACTAACAGATTTAAATAGGTGGCAACCCATCAGATATTAACAGATTTACACAGATGGCAGCCCATCAGCTGATTACACTTTCTTGGAATCTTTGCAATCACATTTTATTTGGCCATAACTAACACTAACTAAAATTAATTTCAGTCAGATGGACTCAATGGAAGATATCAATTTTATTTTGATAAATAATGTGTGCCCATATACAAAATAAAATAAAAAACAAATTATAGGCCCAGATGACATTCCACTGCTCTGTACAATTAAAATGCTATTCAGTATGGATAATATATATATTTTACTAGATACTGTTTTACTAAAAGCCAAGAATATACATGTACCTACTCCTATGTAACAAAAACTTAACTGTATTTATCTACAGTGTGACCCTACTACAGCACGCTCTGTTATAACATGAATTCAGATATAACATGACTGTGGTGTGGCTCCCGAAATTTCATATACATGTATTTTCTTATATATGAAAAAAAATATCTTTCTTAAAAGTATGAAAAAAACTAGTAAGAAGTTTATTACTGTTTTGGGGAAGAGATTGCACATGAATTCTTATATAAGACTATCATGGCGAGGCTCCTGAAATTTCATATACATATATTTTATTCACACACTAAAAATATTTTTTCTTCTTGAAAGTATAAAATATAACGTGTAAAAATTGTATTCATGGCGAGGCTCCTGAAATTTCATATACATATATTTTATTCATACACTAAAAATATTTTTTCTTCTTGAAAGTATAAAATATAACGTGTAAAAATTGTATTCAGGGATTGAGCTGTGATTTTTTCCTCAATGGTGACAAAATATACCATCTGGCAATTTTATTTTTGTGACATTGTTGGCTGTTTGAACTTGTATCTTGGGTTTGGAGTGGACAAATTCAGAGACACTATGAAAGGAAGCCGCAAACTTGATATAAAATGCACTGGAATCTGTCTATTGTTACATGAACAGATTCTTTGTTCATACTGACAAACCATCTTAGCAGTGCACTGTTATATCATAATCTGCTTATGCTGACATCTGGCCTGAGTACTGTATGCTGCGATACACTCCAATAGTCATGCTACCAGGACTGGCTACAACTGACCAACCTTTGAAGGCAGGAACAGTAACTGCTACAATGGGCCAAATGATGTCTAATTCCCTTTTTCTAAAATTTCTCCAGAAAAAATAGATTTGCTGAAACTTCAAAGAAAACTGATTACCTTTGAAGCACCTAATTGTTCTGTATAACGATAAAAAAAAAATCAGCCACAATCAATGTACTACAATTATTTGATCTTGCAAACACAATAAGAAAAGGGCATGTAACAGTGACTTCAATAACACATGCACTCTTCATCAAAGAAAGCCGACTACAATCTTCAATAAAAATAAAAGAATCTTTCATCAAGAGGAAGTCAGCACCAAACTTAAATAAAAGCAATGGAGTCTGATGGATTGTTGCATTTTCCAAAGTGACTGGAACACATTTATTGTGCTGTGAAAATGTCCTTATTGCAGGAAAACAGTTTATGCTTAAGATCAATACCAATGATGGCATAAACATGAATTAAATTTCCAATCTTTTGAAACCACAGATATCTGGCTGTCAAATTAATTGAAGATGGGGTATCTCACAATGATGCTGGTTAAACTTTTTAATTTGTTCACATGTTTTCATTTCCCTATGAATAGTCTCATCCCCTGGGTTGCTCAGCAAGATGATAGCTGTCTACAGCTGACCAAAATCTAGGCCAATTTCAGTACATGTACATGTAGCATGTAAACAACTTTAGCCATGTGCTACTGACAACAATATCATAGTGAATTGTTGAGTGACAATTGGATATAGATCAAACGAGGAATTTGAAAGACTGTGTAAAACATTACTCCAAGGGGTTCAAATACACATCACATGTTTACCAGTGAAAACATTCTGTATTATATTGCTGCTTTTTTGCATGGGAATGTGGACTCATTATAGTGTTAGAGTTACTCTAGATTCAGAAACAAGGTTCTGTCTTTACAATTACGGTAAGCTTTCACTTGATTGTAACGCTGCAAACAACTTTTGCAAGTTGGAGATCAAAACACTGTCAGCACGTAATTAGGTTATCTTTCTCATGGCCTTTGACCTTAAACTTGATACTATGCATAAATGTCAAGATTTAACCATATGCTAAGTTTTATTAAATCTATAAGTAATCTTGCTTGGAAAAAAAACCCCAACAGTTATTGAAGGTGTTCTTCAGACACATCCAAAGACTGGGTTAAATGATACAAATCCAGTAAGTAGCAAACACAAGATTTGGCAGCAATAATGGACATCAGATTGGTACCATTTTTATTTAGTACCATGCAGACATTTAGTATCATGTATACATCTCGTGTCACATAAACAGCTAATGACTTTTCATGATAGAACCATCCATTATGAATAGAAGTAGTGATAAAATGAATTTCAAGATGGCTATTGTGGCAGATATACTGGATGCCTGAGGGGCATTAGTTTCAATTAGGACCAAGTAGACATCACAAGTCCTTTAGTGAAAACCCTATGTCAATATCCATTCTGAAGTAACAATAACAAGATCAGCAGAAAGGCAGCCATATTGACTTTCAGACTGTTAACATTTTCACTTAGGAGCAACTACACATCATATGAAGTGCGTTTTTTTTATTTAGAGCAACCCAGTCTTAATGTGACCATCTGATCAGGAGTAGTGATTATAAGATTTTCAAGATGGATACCATGGAGGCCATATTGGATGTCAGATTGGAGCCATTTTCATTTAGTTCCAACTACATATCATATGGAGCTATTAAATGAAACCTAATACCAATATGATCATCCAATCTGGATGAGTAGCGACAAGATTTTTAAGCCAGTAGCCATACTGGATGTCTATCGGTTTGGTGTTATAACCATCTGTCCAGGAGTTGCCATAACCAGATGACAACTGTGGTGATCATACTGGATGTTAAGGGGGCACAATTTTCATTTCTGACCAACAAAAGATCATAAAAAGTCTTCACGTGAAAACTTCATGTCAATATTATGATCCATTCATGAAAAGTGGAGATAAGATTTTAAAGATGGCTGCCATGGTGGCCTTAAGCAGCAGGGGGGTGAATTGGACAAACTTTAGGAGGGTTATTTCGCGAAAATAAAGCTTCCTACGAAAAATGAAAATACAAGGTAAATAATGCCAAACCAAAGCCTCAAACTGACTGAAGCCGCTCTAATGGGGTTATTTTATCTTTGACACTTGTGTTTGCATCCTCATTTACCGACCCCTGGTGTAAACACCAGGACACTCACTCGTGGTCATCACCCTCCCTGCTGCTGTAGTAGTGTGGTGTAATTAAATCATTATTATATCAATAATAACACTAACCATGGAATCTCACACATCGAAACTAGCTCAACAGCGACTAAAGGCAATTAAGAAATATCTTCCAGTCCGTGATTCTGTCAAGCAACAACTACAAACGCATCAAGAGTCTAAGGCTGAATTTGCAGAGGATGCAGAACAGTTATTTGAACCTGTTACAAAGGCTACCAAAGGTCTTCTTCCCACATTAGAGTAAACCGCTAAAGCAACTGGAACAATAGCAGAAAGAACTAAAAAGACAAAAAAGAATCTACGAGAACTTCCAGGTGAAATAGCTGCTGCTCAACCAATGAAAGAAATACTTGAAGATACTGACCAAGCTCGTGCTGAAATAGGTGATATAAAGGATTGTATACCAGAACCAGAATCAGAACCAGAACAAGCAAGAAAGAGAACTGAAGTGAATGATAAATTTACCGAAAATAGTATTGCTTTCATAAAAAAATCTGACGTGGCAAAACTACCTATGCATGCCATGTATAGTTATGATGTCAGAAAAAAAATATTTGAAACCCAAGTACACTCATGATAATGTAAGTCGTGAAGCCTGGTACAAATGGTTATTTCGTATATACCACGGAGTTGATCAGGTCCGAAATGATAATGTAAGATATATTACATTTAGCAATGGAATAGATGAATATTTTAAACAGTTACAACAACAACTAGCATAAAATCAACAACCACAAAAACAAAAACAACAAAAGCAACAACAACAAAAATCACAGCAACCAGTCCAAACAACAAGTGCGGAAGAAGAAGAATGGGAAGATGCAAGTTCTACCCCTGGTGCCACTGGAAGTGGTATTGGTACAGGTACCAGGGGGAGTGGTCATATTACTCCATGTCCCAGCAATGTCCTTGCTCATGTTCAATGACTAGGAAATTTGATTGGCAGAAAACGAGCCAGTAATAATTCCCCCGAAATCGTTAATGAAGCAGCTGCTATTTGTCAGAGATTATTTACAGGCAGTATCATGGATATTAATGTTTCTCGGTCCCTCATTGATGAAATCATTGATGATTACCGCAATGATGAAATCGCTGATGATTGATGCAGTTAGGTCAGTGACAAGAAAATGATCATACATAATGCTCAACGTGGACCTGTAATGGTCAGGGTGATAAATTCGCAATTACCTACACATAAAGCGATCTACGGAGATGGACTTGGTGATGTTGTTCAGGACCTATTTAGAAGGATAGCCTCGAAAGCAATACCTATTGCAATGCAACTGGGAATGAGAACTATTGACATTGTTCGTGATAAAGGTATTGGTGCTGTTGGTGATGTTGCTAGAAAATCATTCTCAGCAATCAAGGACAGATTAGCATGATTAATATGACGAAACCTCTGCCAGTAAAATAAACCCTGCTCAGAAATTATGCCTACAAAAGTTAGTAAAATAATAAATCAAGCCGCAAATCAAAAACTAGCAAAGTTGGTTGGTGTACCCCTATCAGAAAGAGAAAAAAATATAACTGCTAGTCTAATTGCAGGAAGTGGTCTTCGTGTTAGACGATGATAGCAAATATAATAAAGATGTTTAAACATGTATCTGATCCAGCATTTGACAGGGACGCACCAGTTCTCAAGAATAAATCAGTGCGTGATTATCAATGTTATTCTTATAACACATGTGTACCTACTGCACGAGGAAGAATTGAGTTGCAAGTTCAGGATACAAGTAGATATTTCTTACTCGCTGAGGCATTCATTGAGATCGAAGGTAGACTTTTAAAAGCAGATGATACAGCATATGAAATTGGTGAACGAGTTGGTTTTGTTAATAATGGCATCATGGCGTTATTTAACAGTGCCACATATAGTTTCAAAGAAGAAATACTGAATCATGTCTCGAAAATGTTGATGTTGCCACGACAATACTTGGCCTTACAAGATACAGAGATGATTACTCGAGGTCAGCTGGTCCATCAGTGATGTTTGCAAAAGATACAACTGATCATCCAGAAAGCAGAAATGTGACAATGCAGCTGGAACTGAAGTTGCATCAATGAATGAAAATTTCAACTTAGGATTCGCATCACGTCGATCAATGTTGAACAGCGATGAAGAATTTTCATGCGTGATACCATATTACATATATTTGGATTCTGCAGAAATGTTAGAAAAGTTATATTTAACGCTAAACACACCATGGTACTTGTTAGAAAAGCCACTGACAATGATGCAATATGGCGTGATGCTGCCACTGATGCTGTTAAAGTAATACTAACAAAACTTTCGTTGTGAATGCCAGTAATGACTCCATCACTTACCGAAGAACAACAGTTGCTCTCTTTTATGGGCCAAGGTGGTAAATTGACATTATCATGGTTGACAATGACTACAGACAGTATTCAAAGCAATGTTGCTGGTTTATTCACATGGCAGATAGCATCACAGCAGGGGGTGTCAGCACCACGATATATATTCATCGCATTTCAGGAAAATGCCAGAATAGATTAGCAGGAACGAAAACCAATGGTGTTTGACATGCTTGGGGTTAGTGAATTTGCTTTGAGGATAAATGAACATCAAGAACCTTCTGAAGAAGTCTTGCTAAATTTTTATATTAATCATGTTGCACGCGCTTATCCTCGGTTGATAACATTTATGGGGCATGATCAGAATGTGGATCCCAGTTTGCAGATATCTCAGCGGGATTTCACAATATTATATCCGATCTATTATTTCTCACTGGAACACTTGGATTTGTTCAATCAGTTGCTGACATACACTTCCATCTCGTGTAGCTCGACTGCCCGCTGGTGGTTACAGAGCAATCACTGTTGTACTCTCAGACAAAACAATGTTGCTTGAAGGCGTTGGTGGACGAATGAGAGTCACTGATGCCCCACTGGAAAACATGCAATTAAATCATCTATGATATTATTATGTCATATCATCATGTCAGTGTCAGTCTGACTCCTGGTCAGATTAAAAAGCTACAATCAGTATCAAAAAGGAACAAAAAGGAACAGTGGAATAAAAATATTGCTGAAATCAGAACAGATTGCAGGTGGTGCAAATAAACTATCACTGGGAGAACGTCAACTCAGGCACTTCAATGATGCCAAACGATCAGCAACTGGTGTTAGACTTAATCTTTCTGTGGGTGACATTAAAGACACTGACAAGATGGGCGGTATATTTCCACTTCTTGCAGCTATACCAGCGTTGATAGCTGCTGCAAAAGCAGCTGCACTTGTGCGGTTGGAACTGCTGCTGGGATGACATTAAAGAAAGCAACAGGACAGGGACTAAATACTTCCAAATAAAGGGTCGATCCATTCACGGATTGTGTCTAAGACTGCCAGGAACCTCTCTCTCATTCATGGTACGGTCAATCCATGGGGAAAGGTCTAAGACTGCCTGGGACACTTCGTTGATGCTTCCCATGTCCAATTTCGATTTACTTGATGCTACAAAGTGATTAGACATAAAAAATTTCAGAAGTGTTTTTATGCACGATCAATTACCAAAACAACCAAACCATGTTGAAACTGATATCATTAATCTCTATGGAAGTTCTGGTCCAGGTACTCACTGGGTTGCATATGCAATTGATCCATGTAGAATTGTTTATTTTGATTTGTATGGACTGGCACCACTGAAGGAGTTTTTAAAATACATCGATGGACCTCAAAACACTCCCGTATGGTATTCAACATTACCAACACAGACAATAATTGATCCCCCAATATGTGGCCATGAAATACTTGCTGTGCTCGATGCCGTGTCATCGTCAATGACACCGCCTCATAAAGTCATGCACGTTTATACCACCAGACGGTATAGCCGTCCACCGTCATTTTAAACAGGTCATAGTGAATATACAATGGTAGATATTCATGGAAGATCTGCTAAAGGCAAGCCCCAAGGTGACTTATCCAAATATGCAACCCTTGACGAGGTTAAAGATGAGCTCGCTAAACTTTTGTGTCTTGTAGCTGTGGACCAAAATGAAGTTATTGTTTATCAGGATCAGCAAGGACGATTAAAGACGAGTAATATCCTGCTGACAGATATTATTCTGTGGGTTCCAGATGCGATTGAAGATAATTTAGTGGTGTTTGCTACAAACGGTAAAATTAAAAACTCGGAGGAATCAATTCTAACACTCATGGGAGAGATTACTGGATGCATCAGAAGAATTGGAGACATTATGTATGGCGATCTCAACATGAGCAGAAGTACAGTTATTACTGTGACAAATCCAAAATCAGATGATGATGTGGCAACAAAAGACACTTAGACAGCACCAACAACACGATCGAAGCTGAGATCAATGATCGTTTACTATCCGCCAGTGATACAATGACTGGTTCTCTTAATATGGCTAATAATAAAATAACTGGTCTTAGAGAACCAGAATCAAACGATGATGCCGCAGTGAAGAAATATGTTGACAATAGCAACATTCTGATCATGACCTCATTAATGACAATCAATGATGGAATGACCACATTTAGATCTGAATTTTCTACTCATGTACAAGCGTTTGTAAATTTTCATAGAAGCACAAATAGAGCCATAATGAAGCTTTTGGAAATCCAGCAGTCATCGACATTAAGCCCTCCGAAATCAAAAAGATTACCGATGATGTAGTATATACAATAGCGTCTGGATCAGCATTATGGGAACCACTCAACAAATTATCATCGCTGGTATCATCAGGGCTCAATGATGGAATAATATCAGATCAGGAATTTGCAGAAATGATTAAGGCTTATTATGAAGCAACTGGAAACCAAACCCAGTGGCAGATGCTGCCGTCTCCGACAAGGACAGAGTCACCTTAATTTAAATCAGGAAGTAAATATTAATGTCACAAGAATTGCTAGAACAAATCATCGCTAATACAACACCACCAACAACCACAATGGTATCAGCGAGCTCAACCAATCCTGAATTCGATGTTAGCTTTCCAACGGTAATTCCAGCCAAGGAAAAAGCATTAGCGCAATTGTGAGTATATTACAGCTGGCCAAATATTAGATCAAAGTCATTCGGTGGGTTGCAAGCAAATAATTCAGTAGTATTTTCGTATAAAAATAAACCCAATGGAACTCCAGACTGGAATGTTGTTGGTATTCCTACAGGCAGTTATCATATAGAACAGATCAACAGTGAATTCCAATGCAGGATTAAATCTATCGCAGGAAAAGAATCCAAAATCGCTTTCACAGTTCATGAGCCAACATTATCAGCCATGATAGAAATATCAACACCAGATTATGCTGTTGTTGTTGTTGTGGGGCTTAACGCCATTTTTCAGCACACGATAGGCTATACATGGCGGCCAGTATTAATGGTGGAGGAAGAAACCGGGAAATCCGCGGAAAGAACCACCGACCCACGAGAAGCTACTGGCAAGCTTTCTCACATATCCACATTTGCCGAAGATTATGCTGTAGATATATATCAGTCATTGATTAGAACTGTCTTAGGATGGCCAGAAGTACAACAACCAACACCAACAGTACCACCACAACCTCAACATGATGATTTTATCACAGACAAATGAGTATTTTTGTCACATCCAGAATATCGAAAAAATTATCCATGGTGGCATTTGGAGCGAGCTAGCTTTATTATCGACAAGGAGACTGCTGCGCCATTATATCATGAAAAAAATTATTTTACTGCAACTGATGGTACAAGATTTCCAAAACTGCTAAATACTTTCTATTATTATGATTTTGATGATGATAATGAACCACTCATCAATGAAAAACATTAATTCGTACACTGAAGTTATTACACCTGAACACACGTGTATACGCAGCAAATTGTGTCAATTGTTTCAAAGTTACATACAAGAATATCCAATGACGATCTAAGGCAGCAAATAACTGAAACGATACAACATCTAAATCAAGTTGTATCCGACCTCAAATATGTCAAATGGCTCATTATCGAAATATGTGATGCAATCAATGGCAGTTATCAAGTAGATCTTGAAAAATCCAGGCAGGCACAACAGAAATATATTCTATATACATTCACCCCTGAAGTACCTCCTGGGTTTTTAATTGTATCAGTACCCATTAATTCAGTTTATCTATGATGTCATACATTTCAGACTTACTGACCAGAACGGGCACTTGCTTGATTTGCAACATGAAGTTTTGACAATAAGTTTGTATGTGAGATCGTAAGATCTTCGCATTCGTGACTGATCTCTTCTCAAATTAAATCACACAAATTAATATAATGGATGGAATAATTGCCGAGATAGAAAAACTAAACCATGGACAACAATTGATGGTGTGTTATTATTGTCTAAACAAACTTTGTAGTAAGATTCTTGATGATGTAATCGATAAAGTAAAAATTTCTCAATTAATGGAAAATAATAAAAAAAATAAATCTGAATCTGAGTCAAAATAAATAATTACAATTTTCACTTTCACAATCCCTCTTGACTTTTGTCAAGGACTCTGTCAGGGACTTCATCAAGGACTCTGTGATGGTGTTCACAATCGTACATAAATTTTTTCAACTTTCACACACGTAAACTCATAATCTTTCTTGCTTCATATTTGCGTGATAACTCTGATCTAACTTCCTCAACTGCGTTTGCGAGTGAAACAAATCTGCGGATGTTTCTATCATCATCGACATAAAGTAGAGATTGTTTCATCGCTTACTGAAGCAATTTAATAAACCTGTATTTGGCTGCTAGAGTGTATCTTCCATTATGTCTCCATTCCTGTAGCGCTTCAAAATCATTTGTGATTTTTTTCAGATCCAATTGGTCAGACAATTCTATAACATCATCATTTAATTTTTTAATTTCAGAAATAATTGAATATTTTCAGAATTCATTATATAATAAATACTTGTTTAAAATAAAAACAAAAAATAAACAGTAGGAATGATGAGAGATTACCATTCCATGTGGTCCCTTCATTTGCCAGTATTTGCCGTTCGATGGGGTCCCTTCATGGGGCACCCTTCATGAGGTGTTTTTTTTCTGGCTGACTTTCTTTTTGAATGTCCTTATATAGGGCACCCTTCATGAGATTAAGAACTCATCACTCTCACTGTTCATTTTTGGGGGGATCCAGTTTTCAAATTTCATGCACACACCCCCCAAATCAAACCCTAGGGAATGCAGCAAAACAGCACCCACCACATTGTTTGACATGGTGGAAAGGTGTGTATGAATTTTCTTTTTCCTTGGGCTGGAGTCCCCCAATTATTAAGAAAATTGTGAATATTGCCCACCATCAACAAATTTGTCAGTCACGGGATTGGAACGCCAGACCTCGAGTATGAGAATTTGCCGTGTTA
This sequence comes from Megalonaias nervosa, assembly GCA_016617855.1. NCBI lineage: Eukaryota > Metazoa > Mollusca > Bivalvia > Unionida > Unionidae > Megalonaias > Megalonaias nervosa. The sequence continues at coordinate 11,644 of JAECUM010009284.1, read as the reverse complement.
GCGCTGGACCACGGATTATTCTTACAAATATATGTTTGAAACCTTATTATGAAGTTACCTATACCTGGATAACAGGCATCCTACAAGCAATCCCCAAAAACAGTATACTGAACAAATCACAATGGTTGTATAATTGTGTTAACTGCAGTGTGGATTATTCAATAAATTTATTTCAATTTCCAAACACTGTATAAATCTGACAGACTTCATTCGGAAACTATCTATACCTGAAAAATCTAAAAACAACTTACCTGGATTACATGCGTTGGGGTCGGGGCATGGCTTATCTGTTCCTCTTGGGTTTTTTTAATTATCAGGGACATAGTTCTAGACGAAGTCAAGGGGTGTAACATACAAGAGAGAGGGACAGTCCTGGTGTAACATACCCTGACGGTGCCAAGCAAGAAAAGAAATAGTGTGTGAGCCACAACATAAAAAATAATCAGTGGTCGTTATATAATATTAAGCAGTTACAAGCGAGGCTACTGCTTAATCACTCTACTGGAACTTGACAGAATTATCTCCCTTCATCTGGAGTGTTTTTGCATACAACTGAAAGACAACTATAATTGAGTCAAAGTAGATTCAGGATTGGTGGTGTCTGCCTCTAACACAGTCGGGAGATACTGAAATATTATTCACTGATTATATTTCTTTGAAAATGTAGAATTAATTATACTCTCCGCCACATGTTGTACTGAAGGTGGGAAAATACAGAAATATTTGGCAGCTGCACTTATCGATTGAAATTCTTTTTCTTTGCCAGTCTCCACATTCAGATTTAACTGCTCTTGGAAATTTATTATATTTTCCAGTACCACCAAATTTGCAATTCTGTAATAGTTCATAAATTACCCAACGAATTATCAAGTTTCTTGCCCGTGGAAACATTCATAAATATATTTATGTGAGTGATAATGTTTGTTCCCCCCCGTTTTGAACACGAGATATGCAAATTTATTAACAGCAGCAACTGGTTTTTTTAGTTGACAGTTCCTAATTACACTATCATGAGATGCCTCATAATTCTTGATGATGGGATGCTTCACAAATTCATTTTGCTCATTTTTTACCACCACATTCTACACACAGCTGCGTTTCTCCTCTAACCCCAACACCACATCATAAACATGGTTTTAGTCCTAGACTTCCACATCGCACACTTTGCATGTGACATCCACAGAATTCATTTACGCAAGACTGGTTACAAGGAATTGCAGAACCAATCATCAGCCACTTACATTTATTCTTTGCTTGAATCATTATATATACAAATTAAACTTTAATTAAAGATATATTTGCCTTAATTATAACATGGAGGAATTTATGAGGTTATCTGTGATTAAGCAATCTAAAGCCAGATTTGATCTTGACAGAATAACTCCTAATTTGCCGAGGTGAGCTCTGGTTGATTTGACGAATAAAACTTTAATCAATCATATCCATGAAGCTAAGAGAGAATTTCACAGTGATGGTGCGGCTCATGTGTGGTCAACATTCAGAATTATGCAAGACATCGATGCTACAATGAATGACAAGGGAGCAGCAACGATTATTAATTATCTTGATGTTCTATGAACTCACGAACAAAAATATATATTTAGAATAAAATTTATCCTGGCAACAGACGACACATGGATTATCCATGACAAACGTGACCTTTTCGATTACACCACACTGGAAATATTGTGACGTTAAATAAAAATTCCAAACCAGGAATACTGACTGGAATTGATAGACCCTATTACGAGCGAGCATATCCTGTGATGCCAGTTGTTAATGTGATATATCTGCTGAATGATAAACCTAGTGTTTGACCCCCTGCTGATGAAAATTTCTCGCTTGAATTGTGTTGCTGAATGAGTTACAGAACACTTCACAAACACGATGCATGGAAATGGTTTAACGGATCTAAGATGTACAAAAATAAATGAGTGGGCAGAAACAGTTAAAGATACTGGAGCATCAAAGACGTTGCTGAGTTAGAAACAAAATTAAGCTTTCCAATAAGGGTAAAGGCACTGACCAGAGACATTCTGTATAAATCAAAATATAAATCAAAGGGAGCTTTGACAGAGAACGTTGATCATAATGCACATGCATGGACTTCGGACATAACAATATTTCAATGAAATTGAACTGTTAAATTTTATAACGGTGATATGTTTGATTTTATCAGAAATATCACTAAGAGTGACCCTGTATCCATGTGGTTGTTTCAAGTTCAGAATCTGTGAATTATGATCAGTTTGTATGGCCTAATGGAGATATTAATCATGCAGAATCTCTTTATAATGAAATAAAAAATCTTGTGTTGAATACACAAACAATACTGATGTTATCGAACAATTACTCAGTAATTGCTTCACTGTTCCGTCAGTTGCTGCCCACGCTGCTCAGAATGATAATTCATGGAAACCAACAAGATGGGAATTTCTTGAAGATGTCCAACATAGTTGTGTAGAATACGGACATGGCGGATTGTGGAATACTAAATACGATTATAAGGATGTTATCTCAGCTGATATAGTTGCATGTTATCCTGGAAGTTTTCTTGGAATGGGAGAGTGTTCTGAGTATTTCAAAAGATTTGGACATCCAACATACGAGATGACCAGAGTTGTGAAAAATGGCCCCTTACCAGATTTTGACTTAACTGGATTTGCATGCATTGAGTCATTCAAGTTTGCACCGAAAAATCTTCATCTGGTTGTCGCTGTTTGGTCTGGAAAACATTTTAGCGAACGCGGTTGGGCTCCAATAGGGTTATTATGATACATGCTTGATGTAAAAATATTGATATCATTGGTTGCAAATAAAGCAATTATATCATATCATCCACAGAAACAAGTTTGGTTACCACAACAGAAGAAATATTCCCCTGATGAAAATCTGGACAATACCGATCTCAAAAATAAACTTGCAAAAGATCTTGGCAGAAAAATAATTGGTAAATTTGCACAAGAAGGATCATGTGATCATTAACGACATTATACAAGATTAATTATTGATGATGCTGAACTTGATTTTATAACTGCTGATACAACGGAGAGAGGCACATTTATAAGTCAAAGTAATGCTAATTTATCAGAAGCAACTAAATTAGGTACAATTGTGAGCTACATTAATGGTGACTCACCACAATTTACTCATTTAAGATCTTCAATGCTCGTGAATGTTTCAACAAATTTATTATCGATGATAAATAGATTTCCTGATACTGCAGTTAGAATCGCCACAGATTCATTTTATATCAATAAAAAAAATACAGGATTGCTAAAATAATTACATATCGGCGCTGATGCATCATGGGGTGAATGGAGAATAAAGCGAGAAAAAATACTTAGTTATTCTGAATCTGCCGACATTAAATCTAAGGAAACATATTATAAAAAAAAAAAGATGTCAAAACTTTCATGATCCTGTGACCAGACATAAAACAGTTTATCTCAATGGACCCCGGAGGTTCTGGTAAAACAACATGTGCGATTGAATTATTTCGGGATTTTGATATGATTGTACTAACTCCGACTCACTGGCTTGCCAGAGAAATGAACGAACAAAAAGTTAAATCTCATACTTATCACAGCTTCTTCTGATGGACTCCTGAGAGAATGGGTGAGAAATGTATCCCTAAGATTATTATCTGGGATAAGATATGTACAGTGTCTTTAGACATATTAAAAATGTTTCTTGATTGGTTGTTGACAAGAAATACTGCTGTTATCATGTGTGGCGATCATGGTCAACCACCACCTTTTGTTTGATAATCTCTGCATGAATGACTGAAAAAGTTCACAGATTATTATGAGGAGATAACTGATGATCACAGAGCTATTGATGAACCGCTGAAAGAGTTTAAAAAGTTAATTAGACTGCAGCCAGATAAGATTCAATGTGAGATACTGCGTGAAGTAATTCCAAAGACTACAATGAATGATTTTTGGAATTTATGGAGGCCTGCTGATTTGATAGTTGCAAGTCGGAAGATAGTTTGTGACACACTTCAGCAACAATTATTTCTGTTACATTAAAAAAAGTTTTCAGATCTACCTGTTCCATTGTGTTATCGCCCAGCAGACACACGCAAACAAAATATTGAAGTTGAGATTCCTGGAATCAATGAGAAACAAAAACTTGTATTAAATGATATTGTTCTGGTTCCTGTGAGTGCTGTTTAGAGCGTGTTAATGATGGACAAAACTCCGTGGACTCTAGGATATGCTATAATGATTCATTCATCACAAGGATTAACTATTTCTGATACAAATAACTGGATTGTCAACGATCGGATTGAATTTAGTTTATCTAGCGGTGTCGAGAATTAGAAGAATGTCTCAGCAACGGAGGGTTATCATAGACTGCTCAATGACTCAGGAAACCACTGCTAGCAATTGCAATGATATAGTAAGGATAAAATTAGCTGGTTATCAGTGATCTGACAAAACAAGTAAATGTGACTTTAACCTCGATGTTAAGTTTATCATGATGCTGAAACAACGACAAAAATAATCACTGTGCTTGCTGTAACACAGCAATGTTGTGGCAGTATTCTTCTAATGACCCACGACAATTTACCATGGATAGAATTAATAGTAGTCTTGGCCACACACATGAAAATGTGTTGACCTGTCTTGAGCGTAATCGACGTAGGGGCGCTGGTGTCCTGCTTTCACAAAAGTGAAGGTGGTGGTAATTGTGTATCTTCAGGAATTACTTGTAATTGTTCATATACAAATCCATGTTGAAGAGCAGCTGAATCTAGTCTGTAGATTGCAGGTCTACCTGTGGATCTTACCACGCTGGAAATTTTATGTGTGGTCACACTCCAAATAGGATCAGCTGCTCTTTTATTACCCCTGTCAAGTTTACTAGATTCATATAAATATCTTCAGTCACATTACCTAGTACTGATTATTTGAGAAAGAGTCACTTCGTTGTACTGGTATATGTTTTTTTTGTGATCGCATTGATGGGTTTCATGGAAGTTCCACGAGTAATTTCATTATTTAACACAGCTATCATACTTGGTAGTCTTGCAACCCATTCATGAGATCTCTTATCCCAAGATTTAAGGTCAGTGGATATTTCCTTCGCATATTGATACCCAAACAATCACTCAGCAAATGTTCGATTAAATCACCCAACGACTGCCTGATCGCAATGAATTGTGGTAAGTCCTCGTCTGATTTTGATGTTTTGTTGTTTCATCATCGACATTACTGCACCAAGAAATTCTTTGCCAGGATCAACCTGTGGCCATCGTAGACCACCTTGTGGTCCAAGTCCTCATTGATAAATCTGTTCAAAAGCAGATTAAACTTCAGTTGCTGTTTTTGTTGATAGTGGTTCTGCTTCTTTATATCTACTTGCAACATTGACAGTTAACACGTATTTGTATGTGCGCGATTGACATCCACGTGTTTTAATAGTATCATGTGGTAAAAACAAAATATCTGCATGATGAACTTCATTGGGAGTGTTGACATCTAAATGTGCATACTGAATTATTTTAGGTGGTGGTAAATAAATTTGCTATATTGCCTGTGCTTAAAGACTTTAATGAAAATGCAAAATTGTTAGATGAGAACGGTAACGATATTATTGATTTTTTCACCAATATTGATGAAGCCCCATCTGTAGATGACCTCGATGGATATATTAATAATCTTGTAGTATATGATGATGTAATGCTGGACAAACAATCAAATCCAGCTTGGTTATTTTCCCAAGGTAGACACAAAAATGACGTAATTTATGTTACTCAGCGGTATACACAAATACCTTAAGTAATCAGTGATAACTGCAATCTTCTGGTTGTATTTTCATTTTTCGTAGGAAGCTTTATTTTCGCAAAATAACCCTCCTAAAGTCTGTCCGATTCACCCCCCCCATCCCCGCTGCTCCTTATTTGATGTCAGATAGATATCAGTTTTTATTTATGAACAATATAAAGTCAAGTAGTGAAAGCCCCATGTTGATATGACCATCCATACAGGAGGAATAGGAATAACAAGAATTTCAGGATGGCCATCATGGCTGCCATATTAGATGTCTCAGAGGCACCATTTTCATTTAGAACCTACTAGAGATCATAAGAAGTTGGTTTTTTTGGGTTTTTTTGTTGCAATAACAAGATTTTCAAGATGGCCAATGTAGTGGCGCCAGATTGGATGTCAGATTGGCACCAGCTTCATTTAGAACAAATCAGACATCTTAAGTTTTTCAGAGAGAACCCAGGCTCAATACTCAGGAGGAGTAAAGATTAAAATTTTAAGATGGCCACCATGGCAGCCATATTGTATTTCAGATTGGCACCATTTTCATTAAAGATTAACTTGACATCAAAAGAAGTCTTTTAGTGACAAAGAAAAACAACAAATGATGTTGACAGAACCAACCATTCAAAGTAGTAACAATAAAAAGGTTTTCTGGATGGAAGCCATCATGGTTGTCTGAGATGCAGTTTTTGTTTTTTCGGACAAATTAACCTATTGTTGAATGTATTTGTAAAGTTTCCTGGCAATCTTCCCAATTGATTTGTAAATGCCAGATGTACTTCAGATATGGGACAGAGACATCACATAAAATCTAATGGTGTATGACCAGTTTGAGCTAAAAACAAAAAAAAAAAAAACAATTCAGATTGTACCTATGACAGAAAGATATAACTCATAAATCAAAACTGGATACATTACCTCCTTTGAACTAAATATCCTTCCTTGATATGCAAATCCAATAAATGTGGAAATAGGCCTTGATGATTAGCAATTTTTGTTCCCAGTTATTTCCTACAGCTTTTCTCAAGCACTGTAACCTTGACCTTGAACCTTTCGATCCAAAAATCAAGAAGCTTCTTTCATACCTCAAGTGCAGAAACAAAGAAGCAACAGACAAACTCATGTACATAATTAAGAGGGAAAGGAAAAACTGACATCATAATACAATATGCTCCACCTTTTGACAGATATAAAGAAAATAACTAGTATAACTTTTGCATACATACAATTTAGACATTTGGCTGAATTTTGCAGTTATTAATGCACAATTTGTTAGTGATGTTAAAAGTGACATTTATATGTAATTGATCTAAAAATAACCAGATAGGGTGCATTGACTACTGTATATACTCACTTATAAGTCAAGTCAATCTGCAAAATACCCAAAGATCCTGATCTGCTGCATCATAATGCACCTGCAGATCAGGGTCTATGTTGTTTGTTCTACTGTTTGCTCCTAACAAACTGCACAGACCGAGATCTGCCAGCGCATTATGTGACAGCAGATCTTGGTCTGTGCAGTTTGCGTTGGACTCTTCTTATAAGCAAGTATATGCATTATAACTGATGCTGACTGTTTCAAGTGCAGTACTAATTGAGACAACATGTCTGGGAAGCACACAAGATAACTGGCAACAATGTTCATTTCAGAGGTGTTTTTCTTCTGAAGAGAGAGGAGCTTCCAATTTGGATGTTTGATTGACTGGGAACTATCCTGACAATAGGTTCATCTCGGTACTTACTGCTCTTGTTATTGCAAATCGAGGTATCCTTTTCTTTTTGTCATTATCATCACCATCTTCAACAACTTTGGTAACTTCAAACCTCGTCTTTGGTGCATCTGCATTGATGACACAAATTTTTGGAATTGGTGGGGTTGGAGGCCGTTGAGAACCTGAGAAATATGGGACTGATTGACCAGAGTTAATTTCTTCATCCTCACTTTCACTTTCACTTCTGTCACAACTTGCATCAGGAAAAAATATCTTCTGGTCATGACTCAAGTGCACCCACAACATACGTTCCAATTCAATCCGACGAATTGATCCCAGTAATATCATAGAATCTGAAACATGTGCAAAGATTTAAATCTGTACTTTTAAATGGTTTTGTATCATACAGGCTTACCTCAGTACTGGACATCATAATAAAATACTAATAATGAATAATCTTTAATTTCTGCACAAGTCCTGTTATTTATGAAAGATGTCATTCCTTTTAAATTAAGAGTTTTCTAATTATTTATAAGAAAGTATATAAAATGCATAATTTTAGAAACTTTCAAGCAATTTTACACCATAAGTAAATTGAATCTCTATCATGCAGCACTAACTTTTAAAAACATAAAAAATTCCCGGTTAAAAAAAAATGAAGATATTCCGCAAGTGGGGCCATCTTTATGCACTCTGAATATCACCCACAAAGCCAAAACTGCTGCCTAGGCATTTTTCTGCTTCTATCTCCCATTTTTCTGATATTATGATGCAAGGCTTTTGTAAAAATGTTACATCTTACATGCAAACTGTGCCACAATCTATATGTGACTTTAAAAAAAAAAAATTAAAATACCTTAATGTTGATAATGATGATGACATTGCTGCTATGGCCACTGACAAAACAGATGAAACCAATGACTCGCTATCATCTAAATACATCTCAATAATAAGCTAAATTTTCATAAAGTGAAAGTTGTTAAAATTAAAATTTAATTAATTAAATGAATATTCACCTGATGCATCTACCAAAGGATATGACCTGAAATTACTGGTCGTAAGAAGCTCTTTCAAATCACCATATGTGGAGGTAAATGTAATAAACTTTACCTCCTTTTTCATGATATCTTCAACATAAACATTCCAAGTGCTGCAAAAACAGAAAGAAAATGTGGTTTGTATATGAAATATCCTGTCACAATTTCAAAAGGTACTCAAAAACTTGTGACTACAGCTACAGTTTGTATAATTAGAAATGGCCAAATTTCATTCAGACCTCACAAATTAAGGGTTTATCTTCAGTGTACCAATATAACTAATCAGAAACATTATGTAAATTTCTAATGTTTTCATTTTTCTATGGTTCTTTACCTGTACTACTAAACATAATGAAGAGCAGATATTCATCACAACAGTAAATATAACTGATGTAAATTCACATCTGTTAGTGGGGTACTAACTGATGTAAATTCAAAGCCATTAGTGGGATACTAATAGATGTAAATTCACAGCTATTAGTGGGGTACTTATGGATGTAAATTCAAAGCCATTAGTGGGGTACTAACTGAAGTAAATTCACATTTATTAGTGGCATGCTAATTGATGTAAATTCAGTTATTTGTGGGGTATTTACTGATTTAATTCATCACTATTTGTGGGGTACTAATTGATATAAATTCAGTGCTATTAGTGGCATACTAATAGATGTAAATTCACCACTATTTGTGGAGTACTAACTGATGTAAATTAAGAGCTATCAGTGTAGTACTAACTGATGAAAATTCACAACTATTTGTGTGGTACTAACTGATGTAAACTCACAGCATATATTGGCACACTAATTAATGTAAATTCATTGCTATTTGTGAGGTATTAACTGATGTAAATTCAAAACCATTAATGGGGTACTAACTGATACAAATTCACAGCTATTAGTGAGGTATTAATTGATGTAAATTCATAGCTACATAGTGGCAAACTAATTTATGTAAATTTACAGCTAACAATGGGGTACTAACGGATGTAAATTCAAAGATATTAGTGGCATACTAATCGATGTAAATTCACAGCTATTTATTGGGTACTAATTGATGTAAATTCACCATTATTTGTGTGGTGCTAACTAATGTAAATCCACAGCTATTAGTGGCATACTAATCAATGTAAATTCACAGCTATTTGTTGGGTACTAATTGATGTAAATTCACCACTATATGTGGGGTGCTAACTAATGTAAATTCACAGCTTTTAGTGACATACTAACTGATGTAAATTCACAGCTATTTGTTTAGTACTAATTAACCCTTTACCTCATACAAGCGCCTTTGGACGCCTCTACTCCATTCGCATGGAAGTGCCTTTGGACGCCTCTACCCGATTTGCATATAAGCGCCTTTTATGCCTCTACACCATTCTCATGGAAGCGCCTTTTGACACCTGCTGTAAACATCAGCTATTTTGAGCGGGTTTTTGTAGCGCCACCTTCGGGGAAAACCCCCTATTAGATACTACAGTCCTACCCATTTATATCGACATCACTTATGTCGACAAGCCGCCTATTTCGACAAAAAAGCAAAGTCCCGGTCCCTTGGTCTACTGTTACTACCAAAATTGTCATGCTTATGTCGACGTCGAGATAAAAAAATAAACGTACATGTCGACAGAAGCCCTTGGTCCCAGCTTGAACAAATCCTTTGTTTTCTAATCATTTATGTCGACAAGCTGCCAGTTCCGACCCATACTTTGTTCAACAATTAGTTGATCTTGCCACCAGGCTTTAATTTTACCGCCTTATCATTTATGTCAACCAGATGCCAGTTCCGACCCAAACTTTGTTCAACAATTAGTTGATCTTGCCGCCAGGCTTTGATGTCGCGGTCGGATAAAAAATAAACAAACAGGCTTTTGTTTGGTCCTATAAAGTTGGCCTCTCGTGGCGACTTAAATAAAAGCAATGAAATCTTATCTGATTCTTGCATTTTCCAAAGTGACCGTTGATTAAAACAAGTTTATTGTGCTGTGAAAGTTTCCTTTTTAACTTTATTTATATTTACGATGGCTACCAACGGCAGTGTAAATGCAGATTAAATTTACAGTCTCTGGAAACTAAATATCTGGCTGTTAAGGAAGTTGAGGGTGGGGCATCTCGCAAAGATGTCTGTGAAAATTTTTAAATGTATTGAGCTGACATTGTTACAATATTGTATTGTAAGAATCATTTTCTTTTAATACCTCATTAGCATGTGTCAATGTATACAATATTATGCCTTCATTAATCATATCAGCCGCATATCTCTTGTTCGCTTTTATGTACTTTTCACAATGACTTCTGTAACAAAATACAAGTACTGTTTAAACCAACTTGTTGACAGGTTTTCATTTCCCTGTGAATAGCCCCATCCCCTTGGAAGCCTCAGTAAGATGGGAACAGACTGACCAAAATCTAGGCCAATTTAAGTACATGTACTCCAAGCATGTAAATAACAACTATGCAACCATGTGCTAATGCCGACATTGAATAATCGCAAATGGAAAACACTCCAGCCCAGTTGAACTATGCTGTGGTGTTCCACAGGGGTCTGTTCTTGGACCTGTTCTCTTCATTCTATACACTCAGCCACTCTCAAGTGTCATAGATCATCATCCAGTGTCTCACCAATTGTATGCTGATGACACCCAAATATACAAATCTAGCCATCCAGCTGAAGTTGAAGCTACCATCCAAGGCGTAGAGAGGTGCATTTCCGATGTGAAATCATGGATGACATGTAACAAGCTGCAGATGAATGATGATAAAACTGAAGCCATCCTGACTACAACACAAAGACTTTCTCATTCACATCCTTTACCTCAGACAATAAATATCAGCAACACCAACATTAAATTCACACAGTCAGTACGAAACCTCGGTGTCACTCTCGACAGTACTCTCTCGCTGCACCAACATGTCATGAACATATGCAAGGCTGCATATCTTGAGCTGAGACGAATCAGCTCCATTCGCAAGTATCTTTCAGTTGATGCCACTAAAACACTTGTGTGTTCCTTAGTACTTTCAAGACTTGACTATTGTAACTCAATTCTGACTGGTTCTTCTCAATATCTACTCTAGAAACTTCAAAAGTTCAAAACACTGCTTCTCAGATCATCCTT